>JAHBCN010002441.1:0-91574 GCA_019359885.1 Listronotus oregonensis | reverse complement strand
CGAAAAGGGGTTTCGAAACCGCATGGTTTTATGTTGATACAAACACGACCTAAAGTTGAAATGTTTTCTGTATAAAAAAGTTCTTCCTTTTTAAGGTGATCGGAATGAGCGATCGAAAAAGATACACAATCGATTAGAAGTTTCATTGAAACAGTAAAGAGATCGTGTAATAGACCGTTACCCATCGGTTCGAATGGTTTTAAATGACTGGGTTTTTGCGGGATTGGAACGAACCTTATAATTACAATTTTTTATTGATAAAATTATAGGGGTTTAGTTAACATATTACCATCTAATTATGGTTACATTTAGTACAGAAAACGAAGCTGAAAAAAGTGCAAAACTTTCATTTTTTTTAAATGCATAGATTTGCATGAAATTTTGGGACTTATCTAAACATACCCTCTCCTTCATATATGCCGATGGTCGCTCTTTATTTTTAAGGGGTGAAAACTAACCTTTATTGCTGGAACCTATAAAATTATACGTTAAAGCTTAGGATAAGAAAAATTTGACTCAAATAAGTTGAAAAAGTGGTATTCAGTTTCTTTAAAACATTATTTGAAAAATTTCAGTCCTTAAAAATCAACCTCTATTATGATTTAAAAAAATTAAATACATGATCACAGTATTTGGCATAAAAATTTGGGACCAAGCTTAACTTATCCCCCTCTTCAAAATCTTCATTATGCTGAAGGTCGCTTTTTATTTGTTAGAGGTGAAAACTACCCCTTATTGCACAAACCTTTAAAATTTTCATATTAAAGCTCAAGTCACATAAAATTAGGCTCATATAAATTTTAAAATAAGGATTTAATTTTTTAAAACATTATTTATTATATTTCAACCCTTAAAAATTAACCTTTAATATGATTAAATAAAAAAATTGTTTACCCTAGAGAAAATAACATATTGTCACAGAGTTGTAATTAAAAAATGTGACTAATCAAAAGTATTACTTATTTAATTTTGTATTTTTTTAATCCTCAAAAATCCACCTCCTTCAATATTAGAATGCAAAAATAGTAAAAAACCCTGGTTTTAAAAAAAAATGTATCTTAAAAATTAAAAGACGGCTACGACATTAGGGGTTGTTTTCGAAGATTTTGCACTCAAAAATTTTGGTCCCAACCTAATCATACCTCACTCAACTTTTATATAAAAAAAAACAAAAAAAAGGTCTTTCAAATGCTATTAGTTTTCTCAAAAATTTCGTGTTTGATTAAAAACAGATAACCTTTGACAAACCACAACTTGGTTTGTATTGGTCCCCCAGCAATTACAAAAAATAATTTTATTCGTTTTTTTTTTAAACTTCAATTTTGTAATTTAGAGTTTTTTTTATAAAATGCATACTTATTGAGTTATTTGCAAAAATCGATTAAAAACGTTGATTTTTTTGACAAAAAACGCCGACTTTCTATCGCGAAAAACTCGAAAATATGCATTTTACAAAAAAAATGCATACAACCTTTTCAGAAATCATCTTTCTATCGATTTCTGTGGTCAAAAAAGCTTTAAAAAATTTACCTCCGAGATGGTTTTTGGGAACCACCCCAAAGGGAAAGGCGCCCTTCGGCATGATATAGATTTTGATCCTTGAACTATTCCCCAACTACTGTCAAAGTTTTTAAATCATTTTATGCATTTTTTACTAATTATGTATCATTGCTAATGATACAAAAAGATGTGACTTCAAGTCAATCTTAAATTAAATTCCTTACAAAAAAAATCCCATTGAAAATGTTTAGTGATGAACAAAGCAAGACCAAGACCGGGGTAGTCTTGGTCTTGGTCTTTTTCAAGCCAAAAAAAGGTCTTGGTCTTGGTCTTACCCCCCAGTTTCCCTTTGGGCTTGGTCTTGCTGGATCTTGCTGGTCTTGCTTTTTTGGTAGTAATAATTTAAACTTAGCAATATTAAATAAAATGTATTTTCTTTAATATTTACAAATAAATAAAAATGAAGACTATATTTTCTGCTTTAAAATTGTAAAATATACCAATTTTAACCTTACATGTATATTTAAATTATTTGATTAAAAAGCATATTTTAAATGTGGGGTTTATTTATTTATAGCCTTCATTTTTAGTTATATTGAAACACAATCTGCTTTTATACATTTAGTGGCTTATAGAAACATTTTAGTAATAAAAATTATTTAAATTTTATTTAAAGAAGCATATAAAATTAAAGCTGTACAATACAAAACTGTATACTGTGCGCGCAGAAAAAAAAACTTTTAATTTCAACCAGATGTGAAATTTCCGAAAATGATTCGTTTGTAAACATTGATTTCTAATTCAAAAAAAAGTTTTCAGGAAGCTTTTTAGGTCAAATAAATTTTTTATTTTCAAATTAGTCAAACATTTAAACAAAGTTTGTATAAATATTTTATAAACATTCTGCAAAACAAGGTGGCTCGGGGTGCAAAAAGCTCGATATCCCCAAAACCGTTCATAACGATGAAAAACTGAATTAACAAAAAATATAAAAAAAAAGGGCGTAAAATGTAAAATTATTTTCTATCTACCACTCGAGAAAACTTCTTAGTTTTAGCTTATAACCTAAAATTAAAAGAAAATATGGAAAAAAATTAATTACAAAAAAATCGCTTTCCTGTATATTTTGGGAATTCTTAAACTCTCATATAGGTACAATGTCGACGTAGATGGTTTTTAAATATCTTTTTCAATTTTGAAAAAAATGACGCCATCATTATACTTTTGGCATTGTTTTGACTTTTTTGTCAAAGCGGCAGTAAAAATTTAAAAATCCATTTTTAAAAAGTATTCCTATATGACAAAACAAATATTTTTTATTAAACCATCACTTTTACATTTATATCTTAGTTTTAAGGAGCAAACTAATGATGCCACTTCTTACAGTGTGGCACAAAAATAATGTATTTCAGATTTTGGAAATTTTTGATACACCCTGAAAAGTGGCATCACTAAATGCAAATTTTAAAAAAAAACTTTAGGAATGGGTAAGAAATTTTTTATTCTATAACTTTTGTCCCCCTAGTTATTATCTGTCGTAAAGGGTTTTTGGGAAAATCGATCTTTGTCGGACCATTGAGTCACAATCCTATTATTTTTAAAACATTTACTAGTTATCGTTGTTGAGAATTTTATAAAAGAACAAAGTTATCGATTTAATTATAATTTTAGAAAAAAAACCTGTAACTCATAAAATAATCCCCTTTTTTTAGGCAGTTCTCGACACATTTTTTGTCATGTCTGTATGAAATACCTCTGTATATTGAATAAAAAATTGAATATTATAATTTAAAAAAAGTGACAAAAGTGCAAGAGTCTTGCAGGTCGGTCTTGGTCTTGCAGTCTTGCACCCCTCGGTCTTGGTCTTGGTCTTGCATACCCCGGTCTTGGTCTTGGTCTTGCAAGCGAAAGGCGGTTTGGTTTTGGTCTCGGTCTTGGTTTTTGCAAGACCAAGCCCAAAAAGAAAACCCCCCCCCTTAATGTTTACAAAAAAATAAATATACCATTTACTCTGAGTTTGATTATTTCTTGGTATAAACTGGATATTTTTTTCTGTTACCAACATTTTTTTAAGGGTCTTTTAATTTGAAAAAAATTCTAATATTTAGAAATGTTAGTATGATTTTGTAATTGAGTACATATATTTCTTCAATATTGCAAAAAATTTTTACAGATCCCTGGCTGAAAATACAAAAAAAAGTTTCTATGGACATATACCCTAAATTTTTTAAATTTTTTTAAACTGGGGGCGAAAAAAGTTTAAGAAAAAAAAATATATTTAAAAAAGTAGATAAAGATAGATGCATGTAGCTATCTGCTACCTTGAAAAGAATTTCAACCTGCAACCCCCCTGGTGTTTCCATTGTATTTTTTTTGGTTAAAAACGCTTTTGTTTTGTGCATTTTGTTTGTAAATTGTGCCGTTCTCGGTTAACGAAATAAAATACATGTTGACACTACGAAGTCAGCATACAAATCTCATAAATGATACAGTGGGAAAAAACAATGGTTGCAGAAGATTACAAATTTTTTAAAAAAGCCTTAAAAAACATAAACATCTATTTTAAATGTCATTATGATATTGCCACGAGTCTATGTTTATCCGCATTTCTAAAATTTTTTTTTTTTAAAATATTTCAGCCCGGGTTTAAAAATAAGAAGTTTAGGCATATACAGGTTCCCAAAAGTAATGGGACACAGAGCAACACAGATTTTATGGTCAAAATAATGCAATTTACGTAAACTTGCCTTATCCGAAAGTTAATAAACAAAGATACAGGGTGTTAAACTTTTTTAATTTTGTTTTCGTTTTTTTTAATAATTCTTTAACCAAATGACCTAGCGATACAAAATTTGAAATCTGGGGGTTTTCTGAGGCGAAATTTAAATTCGTCTACGCTTTTGATTTTGCTACTAAAAGGGGGCCCCGGCCTCCTGACTTGTTTTAAATGTCGAACTTTTTTTTTGGGTTTGAATATTGACCTGTTTATTAAAAAATAATTTACTATAAATTAATCTGCATTAAAAATGTATACTTTATTTAAGTCTCTAGGAGCAGCCGTTCTCGAGATAACGCCTTTTAAAAATGTTGCAATTTTTTTATGAAAAATAAATTTTATCCCAAATTTTTTTTAAACTTTGCATAGTGATAGTTCTTAACACGCTGATCAAAGGTCTTCCCGGGCACAAAACCCGAAAACGCCTCCAACCCCCAAAATCACCCTCAAATTTCCCCAAATCCCCAGTGACTTTTGAGGGGGGTTTTTGGGGGATTGGAGGCGTTTTCGGTTATTGTGTCCAGGGAAAACCTTGATGGGGTTTATCACTATCAATTTAAAAAAAAATTGGATTTCATTTTTATAAAAAATTTCAAATCTTTTAAAAGTGGATCTTTTTAACTTAAAAAAGTATAATTTTTAACAATGAAATGTAAAATTTTTAAAAACGGTCAATATTCAAACAAAAAAAGACGACATTTTAAAAAAGTAATAAAAAAGAAAAGCGTCGACGAAATTTAAAAGGAACCCCAAAAAATTTTTTCCGCTATATTTTGGTAAAAAAAAAACAAAACTTAAGTTTTAACCCTTTTTTTTTTAATTCTTTGGTGGGTTTTGAAATTAAATTTTTACCTGAAACTGCTGTTCTCTGTGTCCCTATTTAACCCTGTTATGTGTGAATACAAACGTTTATATGTGAAAACACTGACTATTTATTTAATACTAATTTTATTTGTTTTTTTTTTAAATTTTTTTTATAGTAAACAAATGCCTTCCTTGAAATTACTATTAATTAAACAAGAGGGTCATTCTTAAAAAATGTCATTTGAAACAAGTTCAATAAAT
This sequence comes from Listronotus oregonensis, assembly GCA_019359885.1. NCBI lineage: Eukaryota > Metazoa > Arthropoda > Insecta > Coleoptera > Curculionidae > Listronotus > Listronotus oregonensis. Next base: position 86,233 of record JAHBCN010002441.1, on the reverse strand, counting down.
TAAAGAGAAAACAAAAAATTGAGCAATAGCCAAAGAATTTCTTTATAAATATTTTTTAAGCTTAAAATAAGAATAAGAAAAACATTAAAAAAAGGATACAGAAATTTTTAAAAAAATGCTATTTTTAAATTTAAAAAATACAAAAAAAGTGGGCATTTCAAGAAGATGAAACAGTGCAATTTGTCAACATAGTATAAAGCTAGCCGAAACAAAAAAATTTAAAAAAATACAAAAAAAATTATGGTTTTAAGTCACTGCTTAAAATTACGTAGAAACAATTTCAGAATATGTATTTATTGTCGTCAGCGCTTAGACACTTAGAATATTGCCTTGTGAGTGATTTAAAGATTTTTTTACTTCTATATTCTAAATTGAAATTAATTAAAAAAAATAATTAAATAGTTGGCTGGAGCAATGTCAGATGTGACTTTTTCATATTTTTTTATGGTGGAATACCATTTTATGTGGCCCATTACGGGAATTTTAAGGGTTAAGTTCTGGTTAGTTTTTCTATTAAATTCTAAATGCTTTTGTGTAAAATTTGCTTTTGCCACATCCAACGTTGTTCTAGCCAACAATTCGATTATTAAATAAATATTTGATATATTTTTAAGCGTCATAAAATTGGATAATTATGTGAGAATCACTCATCAACAATATTTTGGCGAACATTTTTAAGTGTAATTTATCAGGTTTAGGTGACACATCGTTTTAAACAAAACGACATTGCAAATCACAATGTCATGAAAGTGGGCCAGATATTTATTGATAAAATAACTTGTTATATTTTGGTTTCTAGTCTAGTCGAGAAGTGTGTTACTTGCGAAAAATATTTAGAAGGGTTCGAAAAACATGAGAGATATGTAGCTCATTCGACGTGGATAGCAAATCTTAGAAGGGCGTTGTGACATGTGCAATTTTTATTGACCAAAAAAAAAATTTAAACGCCTATCTCCGATTTGCATTCCGAGTCGAATGAGCTATCACTTATATTTTATTGTTTATTATTATATTTATTTTTTGCAGAAAACACATTTCTCGACTAGACTTTTTACTATTTAAAAAAAAGAACATATATTATTTAAGTTTAGTCAGTAACAGTCTAGTCATTTTATTTGTTGTTTTTATCAAATGAAAGGAAAATTATGATTTTAACAAATCTAGTAATTTCCAAAAAAAAATTTTTTTATTACCATGTTTGTTAGTAATAAATTTAAATTATTAAGCTACTTTTATGTTGTTATATTTATTAAATAACATGTTTCGTCACATTAAGGCTAAAATTCTGGTAAACAGTCACAGGTTTTTTTTTATTTTTAATAAAAAAAATTAATAAACACCTTAAGAATTTAAAACAAAAATACCAGAGTTGCTGTAAATACCAAACATAAATTTTAATATTTCACAAAACAAAATCCAAATTTAAGATAGAAGACAAATACCAAAAACATACTAATGTTTAATCGAAAGGGGTAGATAAAGCTTCTTTAAAAATTTTAGGTTCCACGTTGTACTAGAAGGCTCAGGAATGTTGATGCCTTATATCTTAAAAGAGTTTAAATGGATAAAACTATTTACACTAAGCTGTTTTCGTTTCCCTATTCTTTTTTCATATACATTAAAAAAGATAGGAATATATTCAGTGCAATGCAAATGAGGTCCAAGCAAAATATAATGTAAAAGTTGTTTTCCTAAAATTTCTGACTTCAACACAAAATACGCTTTTTAGCAAAATTATTCAAAGATAAAGTCTGACTTAAAACTTAAGTGTACAGTTCAACTGGAGAGGTCTGGACATTCCCGCTTTCTTCGTTGCTTTCGGGGCTCCCACCTCTCCATCTAATGATCAAGGCCTCAGCAATGGCAGAGGCACTAAGAGTGTGGAGGACGAGAAGGACGAGGGGGGGACTGTGACATCATGGGCCAAGTAAGAACGTTAGCTCTTTCGATGAAGCAGGTTAGCATCCTCCCAGTAATCCACTGAGACCTCATACACAAGGTGGACATGGCATCGGTGGATCACTGGGCTCACAAACGCTGTGGGACACCAAGTGAAGGAACAGTTATCTATACAGATAGCTCGAGGAAAAGAGGCCGCACAGGCTTCGGTTTCTATGTAGAAAGGAGTAACTACAAGTTCTATGGAACAATTGGAAAATATGCAACCGTATTTCAGGCGGAAGTTATGGCAATAGCCGAAGCCATAGAATAATGCCTTAATAGAAGATACAGGGGGAAAATAACCATATGTACTGACAGTAAGGCAGCGATCGGGGCGCTAACAAATACAGTGCACAGATCAGAACTTACGAATAGATGTCGGGAAGCAATTAATAAACTAACGAAAACCGCCAGTCACCCTGCAATGGTTCCTGGACACAAAGGGATCCCGGGGAATGAAATGGCTGACAAACTCGTCAATTTGGGAGCTGAGGACAATGGACCTGAATATACCGTGGGAATCTCTTACAACACGGATATAACAGAGATAGCAACATGGATATAGAAACGGTTCGATGAGAACTGGAAAAAGATAAAAGCCAGACAATCAAAGGCTATTATTGGAAAAGAACTATGGAAGGACCTACCAATGAACATAAATTACTTCAATAGAGTGCAAATGAGAAACCTGACAGGCATACTGACAGGTCATTGTAGAAACAGACACTATCTCAACAAGATAGAAAAAAGTGAGACAAGTACATATAGATGGTGTGGCAAGAGAAGAGAGAACCCCATACATGAACTTAGAGATTGCCCAGCACTAGGGCACATCAGGGGGAAATATCTAGGTACGGCATGCCTGAATGATTAAAAAATGTACATTATTCATTCGTCCGCCCGCTTATAAGTACATCCATGAAGATAACGGCAGCTGAAATGAGGTGACTTTTGGGTCCCGTTATCTCGAAAACTATCAATTATTCGAAAAAAAGTATAGGAATCATTTCTGTATATAACGAGGCGATCTTTATTTTTTGTCAAAACAAAAATTCTCCAATTCGCATATTTTGCCAGATATTATAGGGAAACTCATTTTGTGTTAATGTTGATAAACTTTTTTTCCCTCGAATGCCTTCTCGAAGACCTAAGAATTGCGCCACAGGGCAAAACTGTACGGATTTATTTGCAGCTTTGTCCCTTCATTTATTGGACTATAATTAATTAGCCATTTAAGTAGTTTAGGAAAAGTTTAAAATTTTTAAAAATAAATAAATCTTGCAACAGGCCTTCTAAAGTGTATTTTACAATAGTGAAATTATTTGTTTTAGATACGGATTATTGGATCGCAAAATGATGCAAAAATAAACTCTCTTTGAACCTATTTTTAACCAAAAAAAAAACACAGAAATATGAAAACCTGTTTCAAAAATTTGGATGATTTGTCTACAAACTTGATGTTTAAATCTCAGCAAAAGATTTTTTTTGGAATAGATCCCATTTAGAAAATACTGAATAAATGTTTGTGTAAGTAACCTTTAAAAAATATCGAAAATCAAATGGAGGTTTTTAAAATAAATTTACTGAGTAAAATTTACAAAACACTTTAAAATAGGTTGTAAAATTGGGCTAAATAAAATTAGTTTTATAATTTTATAAAAATTGATGTGGTTGAGACCAGGGCCATAGTAACACTGTGGGCTGTATGGGCTACAGCCCAGGGGCGCCGTAGCTTAAGGGGCGCCACGAATCTAGAGATGGGGAATTTTTAAATATTCTTGAATCTCCATATCTCAATTAATAAATTCGGAAAAGGATGAATGCACACCCCAAGTAAGAACGCTGAGTAAGGTAGCGTTCGTAGCTCGCGCTCGCACTTTTTATGCATAGATGAGCTTAACGGCGATTTTTAAGTTAATAAATGTGATAAAAGTTGTTATTAAATTTTAAGTTAATAAATTTTGGAGGTCGCTATTTTATAATAAATTACAAATTACATTATTACAAAAAGATTAAAAATACCAATATTTTTATTTTATTTATTTATTTCCATAAACATAATATAGAGAAAAAAAGCGGAACAAAAAAACAAACAAATTAACTAAACAAAGGAAAGCCGACAAAAATAAATATAAAAATAATTGTTTGAAAATACACCAAAGAATGGCAAAAAACGGAAATTAAGTACTTACAAAAAACTTAAATGTTTTCGGGTGTAATACTACGAGTGCTTAAAAATTACCAATAATTTTTATGAAAGCTTGTTATTTATAAAAATTATCTGGTTAATTTTTATGCAGGAGCGGTATTTAGGCAGAATATTTCTAGAATGGAGATATATGGGTGTATTATACCATTAAAATGGTTTTTTTTTGTCATACAATTTTTAATTTCATGCAACATAATTAATACCATAAGTGAAATCGTTTTTTTAATTACTTTATCTATTTCTTTATCTTGTACAAGACCAAATCAACTAATTATATGAGCACGCTTGCCTTTTTTGAATTTATTATATTTCGACGTTCTGTAATTAATAAATAAATATATTGCAATTTCTTTTTTATTTCTTATTAAAAAAAAAAAAAAATTAGGGATTGCCATCACTATTTCTTGCATCCTTAAGCTCCGCGTATTTTAACTAAAAATGAAAAGTAAGTTAACGGGAAGTTCATTTAACATAGTAATTTTATTTATTGCTGCAATGAAATATTAAAAAATCAATGCCTAGGCCCTAGAGTGCTTATTGGTTTATAGCCCAGGGCGCCAAAATTGATAAGAACGACCCTGGTCGAGACATGTGTTTAGAGCCGGCTGGGTGAGAAGCTTCAAGCAGGTCAGAAATTAACCCCAGTTATTTCTGAGAAGATTTAATATGACTGACCCATTCTAATATCAATAGATTAAATATATGTCTATGGCATTAGCAGTTAAAGAGAATAATATAATAATAGCACTGGCGTCTACTTTGATGGGCCAGGAAGGACTAGGTCACCTCAAAACATACGCCAGTGCTTTTTTTATATTATTCTCATAAACTGCTACTGCCAATAACGTAAATTTAATGTATCAGTATTAGAATAGGACTGTTAAAATAAATCTTCTTAGAAATAACCTGAAAATATTATCTGACTTTGCTTAAAGCTTCTCAACGAGCCGGCACTAAACACATGTCTTGACCACGTGCTTTTCTATATTCTTCATGGTGCCAAATCACTCGTTAATTCAGTAAGTTGCTTTTAAATGCTGTTTAGTTCGAAGCGGTATTGGAATGGAAAATATATCGATATCGATATCCAATGGTAAACTGTACGTCAAAAAGTAGATAGCAGCCCTTTTAAAATTTTTTTAATTTACTTCTGATATAATCATAAATTTAATTGTACCAATAACAATAAATATTAATCAGATAAATATAAAATTGTACCATAAAAAACCCAAAATAGTAGATAAAGATTAAGATTTGGTTTAAAGTATTAAAATAAGTACAAAAAAAAAAGGTATTAGTTAATAATGTCATTCATTTTTTTTCGTATGCTACCTACTAAGAAGCTTATGTAATTAATGTAATTAAATGGAGTTAATTTTATAACTAACACTATATGGGTAGACTGTTTATTGCATCACTTAAAATGAACCCGACAGAGTCACGTGAAAGAGCTTGTATTCGCTTATAGATGACTTACTAAAGTGTGTGATTTATTCAATCAACAAATTATTCATTTTTTAAAAATTATAGATCTATTATCTATTACCAACTTGTTAAAGGTAAACTATTTAAAAACAATTATCTGTAAATGTATTTGTATATTTAGGACCAGAACCTGCCCTTAGGGTGATAAAAAACCACAGCACGAGGGCAAACCAGGAAATGGATCCAAAACAAACACGAGAAATACTGGAAGAGCCTCAGTAGAATAAAACATGGAAAAGGCTTCCTAGGGGGGCCATGCTCCAACAGAACAAAGAAAGAACTACTCAAAAAAAGTAGAAAAAGACTTCACATAACAGTAGGGCTGCTAACTGGGCACGATAACCTAAGAGGACACCTACACAAGACAGGCTCATACAATGAGGACCCAAGTTGCAGAATGTACGACGAGGAGGAAGAAACAGCCTACCATATTGGATAGAACGGATTTTTGGCCGGAGGGAAATAAAAATAATGGGAAAGAAAATTAGGCACAAAAAGCCAAAGAGGCTGCGCTGCCTCTGGTAGTTAATCAAGACGGCTCCCAGGGAAGGAGATGAAGAATTTAATTTATCTGGAAACTGATCTAGTATTTCTAGATCTATGAATTCGAGCATGAGATTAATTTCTTAGGCACAATTTCTGGTAATCCTTTGTTTAATTTGAATAAAAACTGTTGTGAATTTTGGGTACATGAATTTAATAACAAATAAGTTAATTTGATATAAAAAAAATTGAAATATGATATAATAATAAAAGAAATTCTTTTGGGAAAAAATATTATTATGGTGATTAAAAATATATTTTCTTAACAATACAGCTTGATACACTTTTAATTGCATTATTTAGAATGAACGTTACCAGATGACTTACTAAAATTTAAAGACTTAAGCCTGCCGCAAGAAGAATAAGATATTTTAATATGCCCTCTTGGCAGTTTCATAGAAGTACTCAAAATACTAAAGAAAAAATAACATACGTCATACACACCATTTATTTAGGAATTGACCCATTTTTTTTTTTTTATTTTAGGCAAAAACATATTATAATTCAGATTGTAATATAAGCAAATACATACCAACTTAATGTTTTTAAGTTACAGTTCATTTTTCATTCTTTGTCAAAAATACACTTTTCATTAAAGTTTAAAATGCCACTAATCCTAACAGTTTCAATAGAGCTTATTGCAAGAGCATGTGAACCTTTCTTTGCACATGGTATTTCGGAAAAAAAAAACATTTTATTAATTTTCATATTGACTAACACCTTTCAGTTTCTGATGTAGTCATTGATGAAATATTAACCACTATTTTCAAAACCTAAACAATTTTCTTAAATGCATCAATTTATGTCTGGCTTTCTATAAAAAAGACCCGATTGTTTTCAATGCAAAGGGGAGAGGGGAAAATATACCCAAGCTGATGAAGCAAATATGACGAAGACATAAAACAAACCGCGGAGTCGTCGTGCTGTCATGGCATCCGGGACGTATGTTGCAGATTCCTGACTTTACCGTCCAGGGCGGGTTTTCGAGAGCCTAGCCGCATCTTAGATCCCAATGATTTAATTCTTTTAAATATTTGGCTTTACACTTGTTTGTTTTTAATAATTATATATATAAAAATATATATATATATATATATATATATATATATATATATATATATATATATATATATATATATATATATATATATGTATAAAATATATATATATATTTTTATAAAATAATATATATATTATATAAAATATATATTTTATATGTATATATATATAAAATAATAATATATATTATAATAATATATATATATATATATATATAAATATATATAATATATTATTATATATATATATATATATATATATATAATAATATATATATTATTATATTTTTATATATATTATATATATATATATATATATATATATATATATATATATATATATATATATATATATATATATATATAATATATATATATGTGAATGAGATCCTTTATTGCTTTAAATATTCAAATTGGAAAAAAATGTTTTATACAAAAATATTTTGGTTTTGCTCTCTATATTTTGAGCAACGTTATGTATAAGGGTGCATCAAAAAGTGAGAACAAGGACAAAGTTCTTTTTTTAAATGACTCCCTATATTTTTTGTTACATTTTTGTTTTTTGCATAAAATTCCAGATATTTTTTAATTAGCATATTATATCCCTATATTCAATTGTTTAAAAAAAAATTCGAATGGAAAATCCGCTTATCTCTTTATGTTGTTTTACGTTTTTATAGTTTTAGCGGTTTTTTAAGTGACAAAACAGCCATAGTAATAATAAATAAGTAATTAGATATAATATGACAAGTAAAAATAGGTTAAACCTTAAACAAGAAAAAAACGATTTAAACAATTTTTTACTAATTAATAAAACTGTCGTTTTAACATTTTCAGCTAGTTACTATGGTTATTATGCCACTCTCAAAAAACCGCTGAAACCATAGAAACGTAGAACAACAATAAAAGATGAGCGGATTTTTTCCTTCTAAATTTGAATTTAAATGCAAATATCTCGTAAAGAAGTAAATATAGGGATATGATATGCTAATTAAAAAATATCTAGAATTTTATGCAGAAAACAAAAATGTAACAAAAAATATAGGAAGTCATTAAAAAAAAATGAACTTTGTCCTTGTTCTGACTTTTTGATGCACCCTGTATACATGACGTTATTCGCAAAAACCAAAATATTTTTGTATAAAACATTTTTTCTTAATTTGAATATTTAAAGCAATAAACGGGGGTCTCATTTTATAGAGTTACCCTGTATATATATATATATATATATATATATATATATATATATATATATATATATATATATATATATATATATATATATTATATATATATATATATATATATATATATATATATATATATATATATATATATATATATATATATATATATATATATATATATATATATATATATATATATGAAATTTAAACATATATTGTACGTTTAAGTTTTTCCTTTCTGAACCGCCACAATTGTGTATGACATTCTGCTAAATTAAACCAATTAAAATTGTTAAAACCACCAAAATCAAGTAAATCATTATTAGATATTTAATATAAAGGGTGTTTAAAAACGACACGGCAATATTAAAGGGGTAATTTCAAAATTTATATTATGAAATAAAGGTCCCATAATCAAAGGTTTGCAAAAGATACAGGGTGTTAACTCATTTTAAATACCAGTTTTTAAAAAATAATTCAATTATTTTTTAATCGTTTTTTTTTTCAATTTCGGTAGCGTTGTTTGTAGAACTATATAAATAATATACATATATATGTATATAAAATTAAATTTACTATATTTGGTTCCTAAATAAATAAGAAAATAATTTCCAAAAAAAAGTCATCATGTTATCTTCAGTATTTAAAAGCCTGACAAAATCAGTTAAAAATCAATATAAAGGTTTTATTAAATTATTTTTATCTTTTGGAAAGTCATTGCAATTAATGCATTTATAACAGGCACTATAAAGATAAATTCAAAACTCTTAACGTAGCAAAATCAATATATTGTAATATTAAAACAATGATTGTGATCTAATCCTGCAATTAGGACCAATGACAAACGTGACATGCTTATTTTTTTTCTGACTTTTTAGTAGTCATTTCGTTTTTTCTTGATTAGTAAAAATACTTAATAGTTATCAAAAATCCCAAATGACGTAGGTTTTAGGCATATTAAACCAACGCCGCCTTGATAACGGGGTTTTAAGTTATTTAAGAATTTCAAGGTCTAGTGGATGGACTAAAAAGTCATTGAAAAACCTGAAAAAGTGAAACTAGTGATATCAGCAGTGGTCTTGAAACTCTTTATGGTGATTGTCAGTCACAGCCTGGAACTTGCTAGAGTAAAATTATCCACTTGGCAAAGAAAAAGAGAAGCAGTAACTGTAAAAAGGGAAGTGTGGGAGGACCTGAAAATAGTGGAGGTAGCGGTCATCTGGATTGTTTTGTTGTGCGAACTGGACAAGATAAGAAAAAAGAATTGGACAGATAAATTGCCAATGCCGTTTACGCAACAAATTGCACTTTTAGAGCTATAGAAAACAAGGAGCTTCGAAAGGACATGGAAATGCCTGGGTAGCCAGGCATTACTATTTCAGTTATCATCAACGCTCTTGAATGAAATATTTGAAGAAGAAAAATCTAATTGTTTAACAAGTTATCTAGACAATCTGTTTGCATGTCCTTGGATGGATGGATGGTTTAATGTACCGGGTGTCCAATAAGAAAGGACGCCGGCTGTATCTCAGAAAATGTTTATCGCACAGCGTTGGGGAAAAAATATTTTTAGTAAAAGTGGTCAAGAGAAATAGCTGAATAGCTTATTTTCAAGTTTCTGAAATGGCCTCTAGGGGGCGCAACCGCAATCTTGAATCTAAAAAGGTGATGTTTCTGTGAATTTTGCTATATTAACCTAACAAAAAAATACCTGATTTTTAAAGTCGAGGATAATTTGAACCTTTTTTGTTTAACCATTTTTGCTGTATCTCTAAAATTAAAGTGGTTAGTTGTGGTTAGTATACTCCCCGTATTTAAAGGTTGCCGTAAAAAACACCCTGTATCTTCGAAACGGCTAAACCGATTTTAACAAACTTGGTCTAATTAATAAGAGCTATTCTTGAGCTATAAATGCTATATTATTTGGAGTTTTGTTAGTTTTACATGTCGCCGCTAGAGGGCTTTTTTCGAAATTTCTACAGAAATGGTTAATTTTCTCAAAAAGATTAAATGCATTGGTATGATTTTTTTCATAAAAAAGTAGCTAAATAATGCTTAAATAAGCTCGCGAAAACCATATCTCGATATCTTGTTCCTTACCTCAAAATTTAGGCAAAAGAAAATTTTATACGTCAATATCTCAAAAACTATAAAAGCTACAACAAATTTTATATGACCTATTTATGTATTTTTACAGAACCTTTAATTTAAGTTATATAATGTTTTCGCCTAAATGCAATAATTTACGAACTATAATCAATAAATCGAATTTTCATAATTTTTTTAGGGTATACCCCTGGAATTCGATTTTTTTATTATAACTCTTAAAGTATTGCATTTAGACGAAAAGATTATATAACTCAAATTAAAGGTTTTGTAAAAGTACATAATTAATGTCATATAAAATTACTTGTAGGTTTTATAGTTATTGTATATATAGTTATTATAGATAATGACGTATAAAATTTTGTTTGGCCTAAATTTTAGGTAAGAAACAAGATATCGAGATACGGTTTTCGCGAGCTTGTTTTGGCATTATTTAGCTACTTTTTCAGGAAAAAAAAATATACCAATGCATTTAGTTTTTTTAAAAAAATTAACCATTTTTGTAGAATATCGAAAAAAGCCCTCTAGCGATGACATGTGAAACTAAGAAAACTTCAAATACTATAAAATTTATAGCTAAAGAAAAGCTCTAGCCTAAGCTTGTTAAAATCGGAAGATACACAATGTTTATTACGGAAACCTTTAAATACTCCCCACCACTTTATTTTTAGAGATACAGCAAAAACTGTCAAACAGAAAAGGTTCAAATTATCCTCGACTTTAAAAATCAGGTATTTTTTTGTTAGGTTAATATAGCAAAATTCACAGAAACATCATTTTTTTAGATTCAAGATTGCAGTTACGTCCCCTAGCGTCCATTCCAGAAACTTGAAAATAATTTCCAGCTATTTCCCTTGACCACTTTTACTAAAAATATTTTTCCCCAACGCTGTGCGATAAACATTTTCTGAGATACAGCCGGGGTCCTTTCTTATTTGGACACCCGGTACATAATGAGCCGATAATCTGTGTCGTTTTGACTGCAGAGAATGGAAACAGTTTTCTTTTAGAAAGCATAGATACATCTCCTCATCCCCATACACCTGACTATTTTGCCGAATTGGCTATTAACTCAATAAATAAGTGCAAAAATGAATATAACTGTAAAGTTACCAGTATTGATACAGATCATGCGAGCAACATGGTCAGTATAAAGAAAAACATTACCGAATCGTCCAATTAGCCTATAATTACATATGGTTGTATGGCACACTAACTTAGTTTGCTCTCCAAAGATTTAGTAGCATCGCAGATAAAAGAACATATAGTACATATCGTAAAATACTTCAGAAATACATATTTTCCAAATGCCTGGTATAAAGAAAAAGGGGGCAAGAAATTGGTCCTACCTCAGAATGTTCAATGGAACACACTTCCAGATTGTCTTGAGATTTATGCAATGTGTGAGAAGCATAAAATTTTTATAATTTTTTTTTAATATCTGTATTAAAAGGATGGCTGAAGATTTTCTAAAGTTGCTATAACCATGTTCTATAGCAGTGGATGTAATGCAACAAAAAGGTGCATTTTTATCTCAAGCAGTTTTCATATGAAAAAAGTTACTGGGGATATTTAAGAAGAACGAAGCTTGTGTCAATATAAATTATTTAAAAACAGATACGTTCAAGCTCTAACCCCTTTTCACTTTTTGCATATATTTTGAATCCTACAATAAACAAAGAAAGAATATCCATTACTAGCTAAAGAAAAGAGAGATGCTTTACACATTGTTTCCAAATATTTTGCAGACGCAGGATTATTAACATTATTAATTAAGTTGGAAGCTAAGTCCGACCCTTTTCACAAACCTCTACAGAGGAAATAATAAAAATGTAACAGCAGTACAATGGTTGAGATCTCAAAAAGATGTTTTAAAAATTAAGCAAGTGTTTCCTATTGATTGATTGATTGTTCCGTTTTTTGGCTTTGATTTCTTCCAGGAAATCGTTCGCCAGCTCTCCCCCTTTCCAGACACGCGTTGCAGGCAACGTGAGCTTTCCCAGGGCTTTGTCAGTGGAATCTCTGGATTGCCGGGCTCGAAGCCCCCGGAAATTCCGAAATTTTCACAAAACTTAAAATTTTCTAAAATATTTTCTTATCGATGCAAGGCACAAAAAATGGACGTCCGACCAGGAAGACTGCTACTGGTATCGCGCATAACCGTTTTCTGTCAGTACTGCTCCTTCCTGCTGAGCGCGCAACCATCTTCCGCCATTAGGAAAATCCCTCGTGCGTGGGGCTCCCAGAAAGAAACAGATATAGGAATCATCGCTCACAGCGCTTAGCCCCAGAAGAAGGACTCCATCGTTTGGCTTGAGTTTCTTCCTGATCCCCGATGGTAAAAGCCGTTGATACAGCTCCTTCAGCCGCCTTCCCGGAAAAAACTATGTAGTTTTTTTTATCGCGAGCACTTCACTGATCGGAGGTCAAATAGGAACTGAAGTGTTTCCTATAATGTTTTGCGTTTTGTGTGACTGTGCTGATATCGAAAGGATGTTTTCTACTTATGGACTGGTACATTCAGATATAAGAAACAGACTTGGTAGTGACTAGTATTTCTATTTAAGCATTATAACACTAAGGTTTTTTTTAATATTTAGTATTTTTGTATTAAAAAGGTTTTTCCAGTTTTTTTTTAAATTTTTTTTTGTAATAACCAGCTGTTCTTTTTGATTATTATGATAAAATAATAAATAGCCCACATAGAAATGCGTCTGGGTTTTATTTTTTGTATAAACAAACACATTTTAAGTGTTAAAATTTTAAAACTTTTTTTAAAATTAATCATGATTTTTTTTTTAATTTTACTGATTAAAATCATAATTTTAATCAATCGATTTTAATATTGTCAATACTGATTTTTAGTCTAGTCTCCTCTCTTTTTACGCAATGTAAAAGGGGTGGGGATCTCATGCCTTTTTTCTCAGTTTACCTTGCTAAGTACGTAGCACCTAACCTTTAGACTGTAAAAGAAGTACGAAAATTGCTCATTTTAATGTCCCTTAAAACGCGTCTGGTTTAGGGTCTGATAGGTAAAATGTAGCAATTTTCTTTATTTATATTATAATCAGATTGTAAACTTTTACCCCCCAGGATACGAAATTATCACCCCTCTATTAGCAACTTTCGAGTAAAAATATGCTGTTTTCAAAATTTTTCCTTTAATTGTTTCCAAAAACCTACTTACATACCAAATTTTAAGTTTTTACTTTCTCGAGAAGTGAGCCATAATTTTGATGAGATGAGAGTTTCCATACCAAATCTCATAATTTTATGTGGAACGATAACGAAGTTATGATAGGGGTAAAACTGCGTGCAGATGGACTTCTTGAACAGGTGTAACAACATTTTTTCTAGTTAGTCAAATTTCAAATCTGGTTTAGGTCAGAGACCAGTTTTGCGTTATGTTACGTGATGTCATAGCGCCTTGATGGAGGTGCGTAACAATAAACAAAGTATTGATAGGGGCGAATAATGATTAAGACAATATAGGGGTTAAGTTCATTAAGCGCCAATTAACGTTCGAGTTATTTACAACATCCCACCGCTGTGTTTGCACGTCTATGTCGTGGTTGGGCCCAGTAGGATTTTTTGTAACATGTGCTGGAATTGCCGGTTTTCGGCAACTTCAACCCGCTAGCGTGTAGATGTTAGCATACCGGGAAAGGCGGGCATGACGGATCTAATCGTCTGCTCGTCATACTTTCCAGGAGACAGGGACACCAGAACACATATTGTGCTCGTGTCCGGTAGAGGCACGAGTTTAATATCGGGATCATTAAAAGTCTGATCCTATTGGTAGGATTATAAAAAGGTGTGAGCCATAATAGACTGAGCGATCGCGGTGGAGGGCGTGAAAGGTCCACTGACTTTAAACCTCACCTAACCTAGTTACAACATTTTTTCGGGGACCGTTTTAGTATTAAATTGGAAAAATCATATTTTGTCTTAATTTTTTTTTAGAATGTGTTTGGATTTTATACAACTAGCTTGACAAATATTTGGTAAATGATATGATAATGTGTATACACTTATGCTTTCTGAAATGAGGTATTATCGTTTTAAAAGCGTGGAAGTCGTTGCCTTGCGGCTTATCTGTTTGGACACATTGGGTATTTTTAATCTAACATTGTTGCCGTGTCTCGAAGTTATATATCTTTAGTTAAATTCACGTGCTTTCTACGTAATAAGATTTATTTTGAATTCTGACTATTTCGAATGAGATTTCAAAATTAAAATTTCCTGATTATTCTACCGAAATTTAAAATAAATAAAAACATATTTAAGGGGTATTTTAAAAGTTTGCAATCTGATTTAAACCTAAATTTCTGAGGTCAAAATTCACTTTTATTATTTATTTCTTTCTCGGTATTTATGACTTTTTAAATACTTAAAAAGCTCCTAAAATTTCCCAAATTTTTAAACCAAAATTATAATAAATTTAGATTTAATTTCAATTTTGTTTTTCATTTACGTTTATCTTGATAACAGTGGCCAACTTTCCACTGTTACAAACGTAGATAAGTTTTTTGAATTTTTTGAATTTTGTTTTTTTTTTGTTTTTCTGTTTTAGCCAATTTGCCAGTTTATAGAGGTAAATACGAGGGTAAATAGGACTGAGCACTCTCAGTTCGCTATACTCCGTGACCAGGACCAAAGTAGTCCCATTCTTTAGAAACTCTCTAGACGAGTAACCCAACGAAAAATGTTAAGTAATAGGAAAAATCACAAGGAACAAAAACGTGGCTACAAAAAAAGAACGGAAAGGGGTATAGTAGCTATTCTACTCGAAGAGAGTAAATATAATTGATTGGCATTATGTTAGTTTTAATATGAACTTTAAAAAAAAAACTATTTAAATGATACAAACTTGTGTTTTTAATACATTTTTTCTTGAAATTATTAAAAAGCTCTGTTTTTAATTGCCGATATATTTGGAATATTAAATTTTAAAAGTAAATTATAATTTCAGAACAAATTTGACGAATTTACCTTTGTCATTTAATTGAAAATGGTGTTCTTCTAACATTGTCGACCCCAAAAATTGTTCTGCGTCGATTCTTCACACCATTTGACCAATAGGAAATCGCCAAATTCGAAACAATTAACATTCTCGATATAGGAAAAAAACTTTCGGCATTTTACTTTGCTGTTGGCGTCTTAGCTACCAATTTATAAACTTGACGTTTTGTTGTCGTTGCTGTTTGGCTGTTGCCCAAAGTTGAACAACATATGAAGTATATGGCAATTGGGTATTTTCCATATATTTTAAACAAAGCAAAATACACATAAATTCCTAGGGACAAGTTCCCAGATCAATTTTATAATCTCGCAAGTCCGTATAAAAGAGCCAATATCGAATATTTTAGATATGAAAACATAGGTAACACGAAGAAAGGGACTGCAAAACGACTCGTGACGTCACATCGCATATAAATACAGATTGTTTACGTATAGATTTTGTCTGTTTCTAGTTGTGCTGCGGTAAATCTCGACATAACAAGTATTTTGTTTTATTTTGCGTAGCTAAATAAAGTGTTTTTCATTCATTATGGGTAACAAAGGATTAGTCTAGGCTTCCACAAAAAATTTACCCTTTGTGGATATATTTATGGTGATGGGTTAGATTAAAAATGACGTTTTAATTCAGTAGAAATCAGAGGTACAAAAGCAGCATTGTAAGTATTTATTTTGTGTTAAATAAAATAAAACATCTTTTTACAATACTTGATGTTTAAATCGAATTAGAAAAAATATTTTTATGTAGGTATTTACGGGTATTTATGTATTTGTTAATTATAAATTATAACCTTATTTCTAGCTTACATTAAAGCGGTCTTTACAAGAGAAAAATTTACTTTTTGATGTTGGCATATCACATTTTGCTGCTGTAAACCATCGTTCTTACGCTCATAATCCCCCTGAGGCACACATACAAAAAATGTGTTTGGTGTATTTACAGATGTTCTTGTGCAGAGGGGCACAAAATACCATTTATTTTGTGATTAGCCACGTAAATAATGCTGTAAAAAAATTAAACCTCGCTTAAAAGGTGACAATGTACTAGAAACACGAATTACGTTTTACTGTTTATATACGCTGTGACGTCGACGACAGCAGCGACCTTCGGAAAGCTTGTTTTGGCGCCAATTCTCGGCGTTTGAATTTCAAAGGGTAGTTTTTGCTTGAAATATGTTTTTTAATCTTTTTATTGGGGTTACTATACGATTTATATGCATATATGCTATCATTTTATATGTTTTCCAAAAAAAGTGAATATACCCAATGATGTTGTATTAAACGCCATAAATCTTACTTGCGAACAGGAATTACAACAGCAGCACAAACAAAACGTCAGGTTTATAATTTGACCTTAATATTTGAAAAATAGTTAAATTTCATTTCATCTAATTAAGTTTGCCTTTTCCTTGGCATTTTTATTTTGATGGCAATATTTGGGGATTTCATTTCGTTAATTATGTATATGTTGACGTCAAACACTAAATACCGTGATTTCCTGAAAGGCGTCAGGTTATTATTGCAGTGTTTGACCAACTATTCAGTCATTTTCTGTAATGCCTGAATCCATTTAAGAAAAATTGCGTAATAATAATTTTTAATTAATTACAAGAAATGACTGAATAGTTAACCTAATAAGGTTTTGAAGCTATTTGCCGGCATACATGTACAGGGTCTTTAATGATATTTACGTGGCATCTGGAGACTGTATTTTTGAAGATAGAAAAAAATGTTTTTTTTAATTGTAAGTTTTTTCCATATTATCTTTTAAATTAAAAAATTGAATTAAAAAAAATGAAAAAATATAAGCAACTTCAACTTTTATAAATGAAACACCCTATATATTATGCGGTACAACAAAAGATTTTGTTTTCTGATTTCAAATATATCTACATCGATGATATTTGAGTAAACAGTTTTTGAGATATTTTAACTTAAATTATAAAAAAATTAAAAATCATATTAGTATCAAAAAAGCCATGGAAACAATAAAATTGTTATGATAAATTTGACGGCTTAATATTGTAGAAAGTTGAAGTTTATTATTTTAACTATTAAAAATAATTTTCTTGTCGATGGGCTATTTAGAAGAAAAAAAAACCCTCGAAAAAATCGCTATTGTGCGTCTTTTTAATGGCAATAATAATAATGTGACGACAGTGCAAAGGGAATATCACTTATTATAATAACGAGTAAAATCTATAGACACTATCAATATAGATTAAGAAAGTTTTGTAACCGGAAAAGCTTAAAAATAAAGAAAAGGGCTGTAACATGAAATAAAATGAAGATTTGGCTATACTCGTTTTTTTAGGATAATTATTATACTTTTTTTTATCTGACTAGCACTAACTACTTTTAATAATTTTAGAAAATCCTAAAATATCAATCTTGGATGCGGCATCCAAACTTAATGAAACAGATTATAATATTTATTCAACTTTAAATTTTTATAAATTTCATCCTTATAAATTTATGTTCGTTCAGAATCTTTCTGAACAAAACATGCAGGACCGACCTGAGTATGCATTGGAAATAGCTAGGCTTATGCAGCAGGATCCAGAGTTTTTAAATTAAATTTTATTCACCGACAAGTCTTCCTTTACTTTAGCAAAAATGTTTAATTGCAAGAATAAACGTTATTGGTCTAAAGAAAACCTTCACCAAATTTAGCAACATACCAGTTTTTATTGTTTCCATGGCTTTCTTGATACTAATATGATTTTTTTTTAATTAGGTTATAATTTAAGCTAAAATATCTCAAAAACTATTCACTCAAATATCATCAATGTATATATATTTGAAACCAGAAAAAAAATATCTTTCGTTGTAGCTCGTAATATACAGGGTATTTCATTAAAAAAAAAATGAAGTTGCTCATATTTTTTCATTTTTTTAATGCAATATTTTTTAATGATAATTTCAAACTATAATATGGAAAAAACCTACAATTTGTGTATAAGACAGATTTTTCTATCTTGAAAAATAAAGGCTCCAGAAGCCACGTAAATATAATCAAATGCCCTTTACTCACTATAGTCATTTCGAACGCACATAAAACAGAAATTGGCCTTAATTTGTGAAATAATGTATATTTTTGTTTGTTAAATACAGGGTTCCCCATAATCGACTACCAGTTTTGATATTTAAATAGATTCTATATGAGATAAGTTAGTACGTTTTTTTATATTATTATCTTCTATGGCATTTGGGATTTGAATCAACATATTGATTTTCGTAAAAGGTTATTTTTTTAATAAAGCATCATTAGGTTTGAACACATAATTTAATGTTTAGTCTTAATTCTTATAGATTATTCAGTTTAACAACGAGTTTTTTTGCGTGTAAACATAAAGAGTAACTTAATAGAAGCAGATGAAGCGACAGTACATAACGCTAAAAACTCTAAAAGAGTTCTGCGAGAAGTGTTTAATGGCCGACTCATTTCACTATTTGGGGATTTTATATGGCTTTTAAGGTCCCCGCATTTAACTACACCAGACTTTTTCTGTGGGGATATTTAAAGTCAAAGGTTTTGGCAACTCGTCCAGAAAACATCCAAGTTCTTAAAGTCCGAATTCCTGAAGAGGTCTGGTGAATAGATTAGGTTTTCCTTCATCGTGTCATGAATAATTTCTTGTCAAATCTTGAGAAGTGCATTGAAGCTAATGGCACTTACTTAAAAGTTTGGATACTCGGATAAGTCGTATGTTATAGTAAATCCCAAAGAGTGAATTGTAATTAAGTGTAATAAAATGCTAGTTTTATTAAGGTTTAACAATTTTACTCAGCAATTAAAATGGGTAGTCTATTATGGAGAATCCTGTATATTCATTAAGAGATAATTTTTTTAGTTTTAAAAAGAATACTAATTGGGTTATAAGAAATGTTGCATTTTCAGGTATAAAAATTCCACAAAGTAAGGGATTCAACAAACAAATTAAATAATTTTGATACCTCAATGGGAATTCAGTAACGAAATACTTAATGACTTACCCAACTGTTTCTTCTTCTGCAAACTTTCTGGTTCAAAAACAGCTGTATACTGAGTGTTTTGGTAAGCGTTGTTACCGTTCGTCGCGGTTGTGCCGTTCATTTTGATAAAATTATTTAAAAAAAGTCTTTGGTTTAAAGCTAATAAGTCTTTTTCTCTATCTACCACTAAAATTAATATCACCGATACGTAGTCTCGTTACGTAAATAACAATAAATAAAATTATCGATATTTTTAATATCTACTTATGGCAAGTTGCACAAAATCGATAAAACAATTGCTTTTCGTGGACGAATTATTACGGATAAAATTTAAATAAATAATTATCGTGTATATATTTATACTTATAACTTGAGTCTTTTCCGTTTTCTTGAAAACACTAATGTATGTAAATTGTTAGCAAATAGTTTTAGGCGAATATCCATAGTCGACCATCGAAACAGGATTATTGTTAATTTGGTGTAGCGATCACCTCGAAGAACCAAACGAAATTAAAACAAATGCAAGCGACGACACGTGTTAGCCCGTAAATTGAATTTCGGTACGATCCGAGTCGAGTACTAACTTTTCGATGATTCAACTGACTGTAACCGTGGATTTCTTTAGCCGGTATATTTAATGGATGTGGACCAACCAGTACTGATTAGATTAGAGAATTTCTACGATACGACTTGCGAACTATGAACCAGCTACGACATTCGTAATCATTTTTAAAGCAGTAACCGACCGCGTGCACGAGACTCCAACGTGCGAACGTGAAGGAGTACTGACTCGATACCGGGTGACCACGCTTTTCAAAATATACCTCGAAATATACGGTTGTTTTGTTAATTGCGGTTCTCTAAATTTAGGAATTGGGATTTGGAATAGGAAGGTAGAGATGTGCGTTATTTAGCAGCGCTTATCGATAAGTAGATTTTAGAATATACAGATTGACTAAGTTTGATGTTGGAATAGGATTTCTATGTAAAAAAAAAATATTAATTAAGAATATTAAGATAAAAAAGAAATAAACAAATTATAATGGCCTTAGTGCAGTGGCGTAGATAGTTTTATAATAATGCATGTATATATATATATATATATATATATATATATATATATATATATATATATATATATATATATATATATATATATATATATATATATATATATATATATATATATATATATATATATATATATATATATATATATATATATATATATATATATTACATTATTATATTTAAAAAAATTATATTACAGACAAAAAAAGCATATTTTGTTTAGTAGATTCAGAACAAATCCAAAAAAATGCATTTTTACAAAGAGAAAAATGAAATTAAAAGTCAAAAAAGACTATGTCTTTAGGTTAAGTAAATGGCCAGATTTTGCGACGTTGTCGGATAAAAAAATGATTTAAATTAAGCTTGAAAGCATTATGGATTAAACTATGATAAACAAATTACAAAAAATAACAAATTTTTAAATAAAATAATTATCTGAAAGTAGGTAGGTATGTAGTTAGGTTTAAAGCGGGTGGACTTTTTACGCCCTCCACTGCGACCGCTCGGTCTATTGTGGCTCACACCTTTTTATATTTCTCCCAATAGGATCAGACTTCTAATGAATCCGATACCAGATTGGGAGAGAGTTTTAACATCTCATTTTACTCGTGTCGCTACCGGACACGAGCACAATATGTGTTCTGATGTGTTCTCAGTGTTCTGGTGTCCCTGTCTCCTGGAGAGTATGACGAGCAGACGGTTAGATCCGTCATGCCCTCCTCTTCCGGTCTAATAAGTGGGTAGCTACCAGGTCCTTGTTACAGGAACCAGATGTTCTTTTTGAGGTCGCATCCGGGCCACCCTTAAAAAAGGGGCCTACCCTTTTTTAAAAGACGGGTTTTGTCCCCCCTTTGTTTGGTTCAGGGGGTTTCCCTTTCCAAAAACCTGTTTATTCGAGATGTCCTTTTCTGCTTGTGATAAGGGACCTCTCGAAACGGATTAATCCGTTTCGGAGGTCCTTTTTTTTTGAAAGCGATTCTGTCCCCTTTTGTTTGGGGAATAATAGTCCACCACGGCAGACTCCCTTACCGCGGTAAGGCTAGATACTCTGAGAGGTCGCCATGATCTCAAACACGTTTGAACACCTGTTTAAGGGGCATGATGTCATTCACTCATCAGCACGGTTCTAACCCTTAGTTAAGCCTTTATCTTGCTTTGGGGGCCCCCTTCGTGAAAAAAGTTGGGGAACCACAACTCCTGCTTTAAAAAAACCTACTGGGCCCAACCAGAAACACTTGAACCACTTGGGTATCTGAAAGTAAGGTCCACCCTATTTTTGGCTTAAAAAAAAATGAAAAAATTATTTGTGTCAAATTTTTTTAAATTTTGTTCGACGGCGCATTTATAATAAAGAAAATTTATAATTTAATGAGGAAAACCTAACGAGAACTAACCAGAACTAGGTAATACTTTGGAAAGTTGTTGTTTTTAAGCTTTGGTTAGTTTTTTTTATAAAAAAATCTTATTTCTGGTAAATGAAAAAAAAAAGAGAACAGGGAAACGTCAACAAAACGGCATCGTATCTCTTTCTAATGTATTCGGTATATTTTATACCGAAAACAGAAGTTAGGTATGATTACTAAGGTTGGTTGTTTTAAAATTACGAGGCCTCCGAGTAAATGGATAACCCGATCAAATCCAATTCACTTGTTTCCCTTTCTTGGGATAGTCAACCGAAGTAGGCCGTGTCTCGGCCTACTTATATATATATATATATATATATATATATATATATATATATATATATAATTAAAATTATTTTTTTTATTTTTTATTTTTATTAAGAAAACTTTAAATTTTATTATAATTTTTTATTTTATTCTATTATATTATATTGAAAAAAATAATAATAAAAAATTTAAATATTACTAAAAGTAGGGGCAACTTTAAAAAAATCGTGTTTACTATTTTATCCTAAATCTTTTTAATCCAAAAGTTATTTAAACTTTTTTTTTTTAATGAAAAGAAGAAATTATTTTATTTTGTGATAATGTGTGTGAAAAATTAATTTTTTCAGTCCCTATGTGTTTCATTATGGTGAAACATATACGTAAAAAAAAATCAAAATATTACTGTTTAAAAATGACGTTGTGGCACTACCGCGTTGTCTAAAAGGTGACCTGAAGTAAAATTTCTGCATGTTTCGGCACTGGGCAACGTTGACGGAATAGTGGAAAACGGGTTAAACATCTAATAACCCGGCACCCACGGTTTTATTTTTATTCAAGCTTGCGTGGACTGTGATTATAATAAAAAACGCAATATATGCAAATTAAAATTATGAATAACTAACTTAAAAAACATGTACCGTTAAGATGTCATAGTTTTTTTTTTCTTAAAAATTTAAAATGCATTTTCTATAAATTCCGAAGTCCATCGATAAATTGAAAAATTGCTAAGCTAAACAAATCCTTAACAAAGATGACATTGTTATTAAATTTTTAGCGAACACACATGTAACATTTGCTGACTCATTTGATTTCTCTAATAAAAAACCAAACTGCCAGCCGCTGCTGCAAAATTAATGATGTTGACCAAAGACGTCATTTGACAAACGGTTTACTATTTTTATAAGGCAAATACAGAGTGTCCCATGCGGGAAAGTAATTTTTCCCCGACTAGTGCGGGAAAGTATAACTAGACCTAATATTGTATCGGATTGGCTCAGGAGGGTATTTTAGTATAGAAACCTGAATTTCGGGCGTTTTTTGATAGTCGATAAAAAAAAGCAAATAATATTTTAGCTATCGTAAGGTAGGGCTACTTGCAACATTGTCAAAATTCTTTTGTAGATAACTTTTTAATTTTTTGGTCGAATTTGACAGCATCGGTACCAAAATTTTAGTCCTGTGGTCTAGTTTCCGATTTAAATAAGAAAACTTAAAAAAAAACTGGGTGTTCCAAGTTAGACACTTAAGAGGGGATACTTGCAACAAGTGGCTTTTTTCAGTAGTAATTGTATATAAGAGGGCGTATAGGTTTACTTGCAACATAAAATATCAAAAAAATAATATTTTGGCTAATTGATTGGTAGGTAGCGGTAAGATTTTAAATAAAAAATGCATTTATTTAGGTTTTATTATTCAAAAATACAAAGATAAACGTAATCAACTTATATTCTTAACGCAGGGACATCAAAAATATTCTAAAGAGAGGAACAAATTAACCCAAAACTAAAAATACAAAATAATTTTAAACAAGACACCCTACGAAAGTTTCAAATGACCTAGAAATGTATAAATTTCCCGTTTTAATTTCGGCGCGGGTAGCTTCATTTTTACTTGACTCATATCGATAATTCATAAATCTTTTACTTCTCGATATTTAAAGTTATTTTTAAACAATTTTGTACCCGTTGCCGGTCTTAGAAATTTGCACTGGTATTATTTTCACGTAAAACTTCTTGAGCATGACCAACGTACATTCGGACTGTCGTCTCTTTTTTGAAAAATTGAACTAGTATATAGTCTCCTTCATTGAAATTTATTTGGTTTAAATTAAATTCATCCGAATTGTTGGAATCCAATCAGGACCGACATGTGGCTATCCGAGAGCGAAGTGTCGCCTTCTTGTGTTGTGGTGGCTCTCGGAAAATGTTTTTGTATTATCATCATCTTCAGATTCTATTATATTTGTTGCTCTGCCTTTTTCAGTTGTATCAAAAGATACACTTCTTTCCGCAATTACATCTAATCTCTTTTTGCGCTTAATCTGCTTATTTTCATCTGGAAAGCAAATCTGTTGTAACCAGCCCGCAAAACTATTGTTTAAAGCATCCTGATTCAAAGTTGCTTGGGTTTTGCACCAATCCAGCAGTCGCCTTTAGCACTTCTTCTCTATTCAGAGGATATATCCTGGTGGCCCTAAATCCTGCTATCACATTTTCAGGCTTTACCTTTTCAAGGGTTTGTCTTAATATTCTTGGAAATTGGTCTTTTGGAATACAACCTTCATGTTTTTGTTTCCAATTAAGTAGAACATCTCTTCAAGCAGATTTAACTGGCCTAAAAAATGCCACGTCCAAAGGCTGGCATTAATGTGTTGAGTTAGGCGGCAGAAGTATATATCTAATATTATGTTCTCTACAGGCACATATTACTCGATCTGAAAGGTGGCTCGACAAATTGTCTCCTATCATGACTTTTGGTCCATCGTTTTGTCGAAAATATGGCAAAGCAATTTTAAAAAACCAGTTTTCAAATATTGTAATGTCAAACCACCCTGTTTTAGACCGATTATATCTCGCACCCTCTATACCATTTTCAGTCCATGTGTCGTATAAATGTAACGACTTATAGACAACGTATGGTGGTAATATATGCCCTGCAGCTGATCCAGCCATCATAACAGACACTGATGTCTTGGACGAATCCATATACATTTCATTGTGACGAGCGCCTCGTTTAATAATGACTTTTTGACAACCAGGATCATCCCAAAAATTGGTTTCGTCGTAATTCATAATATTTTGGGGAGGCACATTTTTTAAGACTATTTTTCAACTCATTAAAATATTCATTAATCATATCACTGGAAACTTGAGCTCTGGCCTGCTTTATGTTTTTGCATAATGGCGCAGACAGCTAAAATATATTTTTAAATTAAATTTAATTAAAAATTATATAATTATTGGATAATTACAATAACCTCACCTAACTTAGATTTGTGCCTGTTTAAAAAATTTCTCGCCCAATCCAAACCTAGCATATTGTTTCTTCCAAAACGATTCTCCCAAATACCTTTGCGATCCAAGTAGTGTTTTACTGTTAATCGAATGTCATATGAAGTTAATGGAAATTCCCACTGTGCGGCCAAAAGAATATTATTTACAATTGCTTCCTCTTCTTCCTTGGAAAATTCAGGCTTCCTTCCAAGATTTAAGGGAAACAGGGGAAAAGAGCTTGTCCATCTTGTCACAATTTCCACCTCTTCTGGTCATTTCAAAAATTAAAAAATGGTAGATTTTTTATCAGTACAGATGTTATTATGGTAGGAACGAAAACAAAAAACAAAAAAAAAATCGGTCAATTAGATCTTGTGATTTTGTGACAAACGTTTCGAAAAAGTTAGTTTGAAGAAAAACGCGTTTAAAGTTTTAACTTTCCATTCTTACTTCGTTGCGCCGAACAACAACTTTAGCTATAACTATTAAAACAATTCGAATTTCAAAAATCCTTTTAAGGATTATATATATATATATATATATATATATATATATATATATATATATATATATATATATATATATATATATATATATATATATATATATATATATATATATATATATATATATATATATATATATATATATATATATATATATATATATATATATATATATATATATATATATATATATATATATATATATCTAAACTATCAAAATATGAAAAAAAAAATATATTTTTTTACTTTCCAGCCTAGAATACCCCCTTAATAATAAATTGGATCATTTCATAATAACAATACCTACCAATCTGGATGGTTATATTGAATTTTTCCTGTCGTGGTTTTTTTAAAATATGCAATTTATCTTTAAAAATTATTTTGGAATTTCTATACAATTTTTAAAATATTTGTATTATTTTCATGGCAACAAAGGTAATGTTGAAAAACTTTACTATCGTCTGGCACATACTCGTAACGATCAAAATAGGTTGTCAATTTTTTTTTTCGACTCACACATATGTAAATTACATCATATCAAAATTTTAGCTTGGTGAAAGCAGGTAATTTTTTTTTACATTTTCAAAATTTTAAGGGATGATGAAGTAACCGGGGGATGCGTGCAAAAACGGTACTTTTATAATTGACCAATAGTAAAATAATATTTAAAAAGTTTTTAGCTTTGTGGGAAATGAGTTATAGTACAGGAAAGAAGGTAATTTTTTTGTAAAATGAAGCAGTAATTTCGGGCGAATCAGATTAACTTGAAATTTGTTAGGAAAGGTGTCAAATATGGAATTAAACAAGTTTGGTTACTGGGATTTGGTCCAAAATGCTGTAAAAAATGGCCAAACTATTTTTTTGGCCAAAAATAAATAATATTGAATATCTCGGGTAATATTAAATAAATTTTCATGAAAATAGATACCACGGGGTTTTTTGGGTCACTGATTACGATTTTAATGTCAGAAATTTATGAAACACCCTTAAAACAGTAAAAACTACCAATTTTAGGGTTTTTTTTTTTAATATTTTAGAAATAAAGCTCGGATTATCAAATAAATGCCATTTTTCAAAATAATTAAAAATATTTTTTTTTATTATGCACTGGGGTGAAAAGTACCCCTAAATTTAAAAAAAAATGAAAAAAACGTTATTCAATTTTTTTTGCAACTTTTCGTTTTAAAACGGACAAACTAACAATATTTTCAGTAAAAAGAAATTATTAACCCCCCATTCCCGGGAAAACTAAACCCCTAAATTAAATGAAAACGAAAAAAAAATTTTTTAATTGTGGGAAAAAATAGAATTTTTGACCGTAACTTTTTTTTGGCTAATAATAACAAGATGTACAATGAACCATTTTAAAGCTTAGGTCATCCCCGAAATGTCAGGTGATGGCAAATTTCAACTCGATTGACCATTTTTTTAATAATTTCACCCGAAAAAAAACATTGACCATTGCAAACATTAAAAATACAATTTTAAACGGCCAAATCTTCTTACAGATAAAAGATTGACAAAAAAATAAAATAAAATAAAAACAACTCTGAATAAAGGCTGTTTAAAACAAATAATTTTCACGTTACTAGCCAAAAACTGAAAATGTCTTACCAAAAACAAGCTTTGACCCACATTTATCAGTCCAAAACAAAAATTAATTATTCGATAGAGCTAAAAATGACTGAACATATTTAGGGACATGTGTTCTGACCAGCGAACTCAAGGACTAGAATTAACGCAACGCCAGTTTGTAGACAGGGTGTTTGGTATAGTGATCTGTTTGTTTTTGTTTTGGAAAAACGTAAAAAAATTGCCAGATCTTAAAAACCAAAATCAGGAAATTACCTTGAAAATGTAATAAAACTATTCAAAAACATTGGTTTTTGTGTTAATATAGGCAACATCGATTTAAATATAAACATTTATTAATATGACAGTTCCAAGCATTCGTTTAATAAAAATGATAGTAAATCAGGTGTTGTACGGCACCCAATATCATTTTATCTCTTTCTAGTAGGTTGTATTATTCAATAACACGTTTTGTAAACTGACTTGATCAACAGCAACCGAATTTGGCATCTAAAGTAAATGTCATGTCTGTCTGTCACTTCAGATAATAAACAAAAAATAGTTTTCGGGCTTTAAAATTAATTTTTAACAATAAAGAATCATCGATTTATAAAAATGTAATTTATGGGGCAATGCCATAAACATTGAAAAAGTTATTATTTCCGGAGTGATGTTATTTAGTGTGTTGTTGTGCCGTGTGTTTACAAGAACTATCCCTCCTTACCCCCCTGAACATATTAGTGCCAAACAAGGTTTGTTTACTTTATTTCCATCCAAGAATTCGTTGGTTCTGACTTTTTACTAAAGTATTATTTTTTTCAAGCAACACAGTACAGATGGCGCTTAAAAATTAGCATGAAAAAAAATTGAAAAAGTTTATTTTGTCCACAACTTTTTTTTGCTTATTTTAAACGGTTCTTAAAATTTAGGCCATATTATCTCCTTTTATAATCATCGTACAAAAATTAAAAAAAAAAACTTTTATTTGTGAACTAAAATTCTTCATATTAGTAATATATAATTTTTTTGTAATACTACCACATTTTTAGTTAAATTAAAAAAACTTTAAACCATGTAACATTTTTTTGGCAAAAATCACAATTTTTCTTGAGCTATTAGTTGGAACGGGTTTTTTTTTTATGAAAAGTTGTAATTCATGTTTTTGATAAAAAACGATAATTTATCGAATAAGTAAGTAATTTTTTCCATCCCCTCGCCGCCAACCCCTTTTTCCCAGTATCGGAAGTTGTTTAATTTAATACTGGGCACCTTTCTTAGCATAATACGGGTTACTTCAAGTACCTGCTTTTTGCTCAAATTTTGCGTTTCGTGGTTTTACCTCCTTTACTGTATTATTAGTCGGATGGTTCACTAGCTTTCCTACTATGACAACACTCATTAATATAAAAGCCTAAAATAGAAGTAGTATAGTCTGTCTCAAAGTATATCGTGTTAGCTCTTGTCTTCATTTATGGATTATACCTGCCGACCGCAATAAAACTGCGGATCGGTAGGTATAAAAGGACAGAACATTAGGGACGGACTTTAATTATATAAAGATTTATAGTTTATTGTTTATTTAGGTAAGTATAATTTAAAAATTAATAAAAATTAGATATATGCAAGTTTTAATAATTTATAACTGCATTATCTATACATATTAATTAATTAAATAATTTATTTCTTTTTGGGTAGAAATGTAAGAGTCCTCAATTTTTATAATGTGCTGTAGTGATTTTTTTCCCGCTCTCACCTGGTATGTTAGTAATTACATTTTTTATCAAATTTATAAACTGGGACTTAAAGTAGGTGTAAATTTTCTGCTCTGATCTTTGATTTTACTTACTTTCACAAATGCTTTATGGGGTTTAAAAATACAGTGATACGAGAAAGCCGTAAGACAGATGCCAGCCTGTTCAGCCAAATTATCACATACATATTGTTTTTTTAAATTTCATATGAATTTAGGACTTCCAAAAGATGCGTTTTTTTTTAACTGAATTCAAAATAATTATGATTTTCTAACAAATATTCCTGAATTTCAGTTTTTTAACTTGATGAAGCTGGTCCTTTGTGGGGCAGACGGCTTGGGAGAGTATCCATGACAGTAACACTGTTGTTTGTAATATTTTAAAAGATAATTTTTAAACCAGTTTTCAAAAATCCTCATGATAATCCAAAGAACCCTAATATTCTTTTCAGAGAACAGGCATATGGGACAACCTCTGAACCAGCGTGTATTATGGTAATTCATTTTCCTTTATTTAAAGGTGCTTTTCAACAGTTTTGACTGGAATAAAACCCCTCCTTTGGATACTGTGTCGTGTGTATCAAACCATGTTTCATCAAGGTAAATTATTGATCTGTTTTCTAACCTATTCTTATTTTCTTGAAGGTAATTAAATCTCCAATCTAATCTGTGCAATTCCATTACTACTTGCCCTTTTTTCTATTTTGCGGCATTTAAATCCCATTTTACAAACATCTCTATGGAGGGTGGCCGGCTAATATTTATATTGGTTTCGTCTTCGTCTAGCTTCTTTTTTAGTTTATCCAAGGTAAGAATATCCGCTTTCATAAAAAACAATATATTTTCCTTTTTATTAGGTCCTGATTACTATTGTCTATACGGTGAGATTGAAAATCACTACGTTTTTTTTTGTTCAATTCTTCATTAATAATAATATCCCTTATCGATGATATTGGAGTTTTTGTAAGTAGACAGGTTTTTTAAAGCTTCTTGTTTAATTAGACCTCTACTGATTAAAGTTCAAAAGTCATACACATTTTTCACAACCTGTTTTGCATCTAATGACAAATGATTTCGACGCGACATAGTTATATTCTCAAACAACTTTTTCGAAACGCACAGAAAAAACGGTTATTCAACACTGCCACTAACATATTAGCCAAAATATTTATATGCCTAATGGTTTATACTCAAGAAATACCTGGCCAACCCTGCCCTTATAAACAAATGGGTTTACCCAATAACAATAGGTAATAAAATTGTTAAAAGTTTATTGGGGTATGGCCCGTCAAAAGCTATACTGATATACTTTGAGACAGACTATACCTCTCGAATAATAACACCTTAAATTTTAAGGCCATTTGCACACGTGCTTTAAACACGTTAACTACACATCATTAATTACACAGATAAAAACGTACATAACATCTTATTTTGCACTTCTCGTAATTTGAGTATTTACTATGAATCATAATGACAAAGTATTTTAAGGTTCATTCATTAAAATTTTAATAGATTTTATGTTTTTTGTTGCGAAATATTAAGTAACAATTTTTTGCTATGCAATGCTGATTTAACGATAACAAAAATAAGATCAAACGAAGTAAATTAATACAGAGCTTTAGCAAAAACAATAAAATTATAGTTTTCAATGTGGAGGCATAAAACAATGCTAAATTTTTGGTAATGGGTTTGAATCACTGACCTTCATATGGACTGGCAAAGGGTATAAGATGCGCAGTGCAAAAGTTGGATTTTATGGGCGAAAAAATGTGTCCGTGCGCTGTGGCGGTAGTCATCGCTTAGGGTCTTAAATCATAGAGAACATGCGTGACCTTGTGATTATGCACTAGCGCTCATGGTGACAAAATTTGGCATTTAGTATGTAAAAGAATTTAAATTTCCTTTTACCTGATCGCTATAGTAATTATAAATTCATTATTAAAATAAAAAATATCAGACATTGTTATTATAAAGAGTGGGTTTCAAAAAATAAATGTCCTAGATTTACGGCGGGAGAATTTATTTCTAAGTAACCATGTAAAAAATGTTGAATAATGGAATTTTGGAAGTACTAGTTTAATAAAGCTGAAGCTATACGTCAAACACATTAAGCAACATTTTGATGGTACACCTAATTGATAAATTATTCTTGTTAACCATTAAAAATTAAAAAAACGATAAAAGTAGCAAACTTTGAAAATAATTATCTCGATTTATTACGAATACATTTTTTTGCTTTTGGAATGTGACATTTCGATAGAAAAGTTTATTTTAAACAACTTTTATGTTAACGTCTATTTACGAAAAGTGCCTGGAATTTGAGTTAAAATTTTAAGACTGAAAAAAAAAAAGTGGGCAAAATCACCCTTATCTTAAAATGCACTTTTTGAAATGGTCGTCCTCGACAGTTTTTTAATGTTTTAGGGTCAATAGTTTACTCCTTTTTTACATAGTCAATAAATAACCTAAGAAGTTGATGAAATTTTGTAAAATTTAAAAAATTATTATCTGTCAAATTTAAATGAAACAACATTCAGCAGGCTCATTTTAAAAATTGCGTCAAAAAACTAAAAAACAATATTTTGAATAAAGATTTTTAAAAATATATATTACTTCGTTTTTTGCGTTTATTCTGCAAAACAAAGTTTTCAACCTCAAAATGTTTCAGTTCGATAAGAAATTTTATTCTCTATATTTTCGCTAAAAACGCAAAACAAAAAAAATATATATTTGACTCAATTTTACTGTTAGTATTACAACACAACAACCAGTGTTACCAGATCTTGGTTTGTTTTTACCCTTGTTTCCACTCATAATAACTTAATTATAACTTTCTTATTCTTATCTATTGTTTAAGCTTATTATAATATATTTATGTATTAAATTTGTAAAGATTACAAAGAAATAATACAAAATTACATGATTCGTAAGTCAATATTAAAATATATGTTTATGTACAAACTTACAAAACTAACAAGAGAGGCGCCACTAGTGTTTACGCAGGTTATCTACGCGCAGAAAGGACCGGCAGATCGTTTTTATTTAGGCCGCTCCAGCCGCTCCTACATTGATCCTAGTAGCGTGGACCGAATCCACCTCCATTTGTGTATGTCCACGTTCAAGATATTTTTGATAAATGGTAATGTTCTTAAGCACGCTTAAGCTTAACAGCGCATTTGACAATACAGAATTTTTGTTTTGATAAGTGCACCCATCACTCCATATTATAACGGGTTTATTTAAGTCTTCAATTTGCAAAAGGTAATCAACAATGCAAGTAGCAAAAGTACTAGCCGTAAGGTCACAAGAACCAATAGCAAACACAATGGTGGCTATTAATATTAAATACCGTAAAATTATGACAAAGTAATTTTGTTTTGTAATATAAAGCCGATGCATTGAGTGATGTGCACACTTTTACAGCCTGCATATCCTGGGCTAAAATAATAGCTTTACCTTCTGCTCCTAAAAGCTTGTCCATTTGTTTTTCTTCCCCTTGCTAATGTTTTTCTTTGGAACGTGGGCTTGGTAGGTTTGATCATCTAAGTTTTTGGCTTCGTAGGAACAGCAGATATCGCATTTATCTTTTTTGGGAGGTTGAAAAGCAATATTTTTGTCTTTTATAATGCAGTCAAAAGTATGTCTACATAAGGGCTTTGTATTGGGATTTTTTTCCAAGCTATAGTTATGGTACTCTCAGTAAACAGCAGACATGGAATGTCCATAAATTGGCTCCAAATACAATTTATTGGTAGATTTTCTGCAATAATGTGATGGAAGTTTTGCTAAAGAATCCAGAAACTCTACAAGAATATATTTTGCAATGGAACTGTCATTTCCAGGTCCCTTACTTTTCCGTCCAGTAGAGTTTGCAGCCTCTTTTGAAGGATGAATACCAGACTGACATTTTTCAACCCACTTTAAAAACACTCCATTCTCGAAGCCCAAATGTCGATTGAAAAATTTCTTACATACTTTTTAATACTCTACCGTTAATATTAAGGGTGTATTTTAAAGTTGAGCTTCTTGAAACATCACTGAATTGACATCTGCGCGGTATCACATTTCGTAACAAGTGAACAGATATAGATTTTTCTTTGCTCCCAATTCATTTGGGACCAAAATTTGATGAAAAGCTGGTTTCGATCTTCTTCAGAAATTTCCTGACAGTTCCTTACTTTCGATTTTAAACATACATTTGAAGTACATCGAGGACCCATTTTCCTTTCATCTCTCTCAGTGCCCCTTTGGCAACCGCCCCTTTAGGTCTGCTCCAACCTTTATAAGCTTTTCCTTGCTCCCTTAACTTCTTGTTTTTAAAATCGGTCCGTTTTTTAAAATATTTTTTTCTTGTAGCTCTCGGCACGTTATCATCTTCAGAGTCTTCGGTGTCATTTTCCAGGTCTTCTATATGTCTTTTTGTTCCTTTTTGTTGAGAGGTCGTTATTTCTTGGTGGATTTCTTCGTACCCGTTCGTTTCATCAGATTCGGCATTCTGGTTTTGTGAATCAGCTTTACTAGGGATTCTTCTCCAATGTTTAATAAACAACTACTGAAGTCATCACACACATTTCCTACATGTTCATCCAAGAAAGAATCATGCAAGAGACAAGAATCTTGCAAAAGGCTTAAAGAAATGTTTCCAAGCGAAACATCTTCTATGATGGAGACATGTTGATTTTCTTTGTCATTTTCTTCGTTTGTTTGGGTTATTTCGTTTCCTACTTCATCGTAAAATTTACAATTTTCCAAATTAATGGGCGAATCTAGACCTTCTAATGGTTCATTGGGGTAATCATCAGAACTACCTTGTACTGTAGCCTTCTGGTATAACGGTTTTGGAAGGTTTGCAAATATTTTGTCAATTCGAGATGAATAATATTTTTTGTGTTCCATTTTCTTGACCTGTAAAAAAAAAGTGTTTTATTTAACTATGTAGTTTACCTTTATACCCCCAAAATTTAAAAAAAATCTTCTTAAAATAACGATTTAATTCTGTTTTGTGATAACACGTATGAGATCATTTTATGGGTTTGGTACATGTGATTCCTCGTATCTAAGTGTCTCCAAACATACCAAGAAAACAGCGTAAAAAAACAAAATCGTTATTTTAAAAAAATATTTCGATTTAGTAATGCATAATACAGTAAGCTGTTTTATTCATATAATTTCATCAATATAAACCACCAAACTTCCCTTTTAATTCAAAAGCTACCAAAACCGTTTTAGCGGCCATTACAAACTACACAGTACTAAGTAAGATACGAGGTGTCACCAGCTGATTTGTACCGATGCAAATGCGTGTTATCACAAAAACTTAATTTTGAGGTATAAAATATTTTTTAAAAACGAGGTGTATTCTAAAAGATGGGTAAACAGATTTTCTATCGTTCTACTATCTTAGGGTATTTCGGCAAAAATGTAGATACGTGGTTTCACAGTTCTTTGAAAATTGTAGATACGGGGGTTTTACTTCTGAACCGTCGCTATGTTATAAGGACTTCTATGGATACGTATTCACATATTGAATACGAATCTCTCTTGATTCCGAATACGTATAATCCGAATATCAAAAGGATACGGAAATTTACATCACTAGTGCAAAGGTCTGGCGCTGTACATTTCAGCTAGCTTGCTTTGACCCCCCCCCCCCATTACACTGCTTCATGTAGGGTTTCCAGTCCGTGAACCCAGGATCTCGAAATCCCGGTTTGTTTTTAGTCGCGAAAATCCCGAGGTTGAGGTATTTCAATCTTAAAAATCTCGATTTTATTTTTTTTAAAAAATCAAATTTTAATCTGGTTTCGATAGTTCTCGTGTAAAATGTATTTCTTTTTTCTCTATATGGGCGTTTTATTTCATTTAAACTGGGTTATTTACTTGCATACAAACGAGGATAGACTTGCCTCTGTCGGAAATAAGAAAAAAATAACCAAGATTTTAACTACTGAACCTAATCGGCAAAGGTCGGCTAAACGAAATTAAAAGAAATGTCACTTTATAAGTTGAAGGATTAAAAGTTTTATATTTGGGAATAGGGTTACTAAGCAAAACGTAAAAAGAATTTTGTTTCGGCCTTTTTAGAAAGTTTTAAGTGTAGCTTAATTTTTTACTTACTTCACCTATAATACGTAAATGTATAAAAATGTTGTTTTATTTTTATGTCTTGTAATATTTTTTTACGTACGTTTGCATTTTTACTTGCTACTGCTTATCCCATATATTTTAATAAAAATATTATAAGGGTTGATCCCTGTATTTTGAGATATCGGGATTTTAAAATCGGATGCTGATCCCAAAAAATTAAAAATAATGAAAATGCTAAATCAAGAGCGAAATCGCGCGATCAGCGCAATGTTCGAAGCCGTATCTCACACACTTGCCAAATTTATGGGAAAATCTGTGATATGAAAGTTGTAAAATAAAATCTTAGGTTAAATAATCCGTTTACTTAATTTAAATCGAACAATTATAATTAAGATGCTGAGTCTTCCAAAATATCACTAAAACAATATAAACTGAAATTTAAAAAAACTACTTGTCAAACGCGTTCGCTTTTAGCCTGTTTAAACAACATACAGGGTGTCCTGATAAGGTCGTTCTCCGGCGATATCTCAAGAACCCTTTACCGCATAGGTTTAGTAAAAAAATATTTAGAGTAAAACCAGCCTCGAGAAAATGCTGGAAATTATTTTCAGTTTCTAATTCCACCCCTGGAGGGCGTAAAACTAAGAATAAAACTGAAAACACGGATTAAACATTTCATATTAACTTATTTCGTTGATAGTTTTCTTACAAACTATGTAAAATAAGGAAACTTTTTTCTCTTAAGCATTTAGTTAGTTAGGGATCTAACCTGTCAAATATAGGGAGGGGGGAGAAGCGAAAGTACATTTGAAAGAAAAAATAACATTTTTTTTGCAATTTTTTTTGTCAAAATCTAATGATTTGACCTTGAGGTGACCTTGAAACGTGAACTGATATCAACAAACTGACTTTGGATTCGGATTCAGCGTCCCCAAAAAATTATACATGAATTTTTGCAAATTTTTTTGTCAAGACCTAATGATTTGACCTTGGGGTAACCTTGAAACGTGTCCTGATGCAGGCAAACGGACCTCGGATTCGAATTCAGCGACCCCAAAAACCTAAGGTCCAATAGGTTGCATTCGTGGAAAGGATTTTTTTTTCCAGTTTCTCTTAAACGGATTTGCAAGCGTCTAAACACTTTTTTATTAAAATGCCGTTTTTTAAAATATCCTATGGCATTTTAAATTTTTTTAAAATAAACGGCGAGTATATCGTGGTAAAATAAGACATAATTTAAAATTACTTAATAACGATTAACAACACTACTACTACTAATAATAAAGATGAACTGCAATAAACACGAACTACATTTAAAATTATCAGATTTGACAAACAATGCACTTGTTTTTTTTGACGTCTCTGTTTTCTGTGATTTTTGCGTCCCGGCACGATAAAAACGCCGCGTTGTTTATCTGACAGCTTAAAATAGGAAAGGATACGAGTAATGCAGTTTTTCGACAATAAGTCGAGAATTCATTAGGATATCGAAATGCGGTTTTCACCAGTTTCTTCACTTTATTTTGCTCTTTTTAATGGGCTTTTAATGTTCCATTGTATTCAAATTTTTCGAAAAAATAATAAAATTTATAACTTTGACACAAATCAGCCTCTAGGGATAAAAAAATTATACCACTATTTTATCCTAAGCCCTGATAAAAGTTCTTTTAAACAAGACCTAATTTATCAAAATCGGTTAAGCCGAAAAAAATATTTAATCTTTTTCAAATGTACATTCGCTTCTTTTCCCTACTTATATTTGACAGGTTAGGGAAAAACGCTTAAAAGAAAAAAGTTTCCTTATTTTACATAGTTTGTGGGAAAACTATCAACGATATAAGTTAATATGGTATATTTTTAAATATTCCGGATTTCATTTGTCTGTTTTACGCCCTCTAGCGGTGGAATTAAAAACTTGAAAATAATTTTCAGGCTAGGTTTACTATAAATATTTGTTTCCGAAAGCTATGCGATAAAGGGTTCTCGAGATATCGCCAGAAGACGACCTTATCAGAACATCCTGTATTATAAGCAAATATTTTTTGGGAGATCAGCTTTCCAACTTTAAAAGGGTCCAATTTATTGTTTTTTTTAAAGGGTCAATTTTAGCGTTTTTCGGACTTCTGCTTTCTGCTACGAAAAATATACCCACAAGATATTATACAGAACCATTTTGTTTGTTCTTTGATTCTTTACAAAACTCTTACTGACAATGTAGCGCAATTTAATTACAAATAAATTTAAAAAAATACTCTAAAAGTTATAGTATAGGGTTTTCCATATACTTAGAAAACAATGGAAAACTAATAGTCCGGTCAAATTAGACCAAAAAATAGGAGTGAAGGTATATAAATTTACATTAAGCTAAAAGTGAGTAAAATTGTTCAAAACAAAGTTGTAAGCGTCATTGTATGCATACGTTTCCACGCTCCAGTAGGCCTATTCCACAGGTCTGTTGTGATTCTGTTTAATTGGAAACTATTCATAATAACAGATATTCGCAAGGGTTGGAATTGATAAAAGGATGATGGAAATTAAAAAAAGTAGAAAAATTTATTCGTCCGATTTATAATCTTCAATTACTTCTTTTTGATCTTCTTTTTTTTCTTCTTCTTCCTTATCCTGGGTGAAGGGAATTGCATCAATAGCGATGTATCGCATGTGTGTTCGTCAGTATCAAACGAATCCTCTGCTGTTGGTGATTTAACCTTAGAACACGACCAACTTTTTTGCAACCACATTTAGCACTGCACGCATTTTTACAGTTGCAACAAATTGTGTTTAGCAGTTTTTCCCGGTGCAGGTGGGAGTAAAGTCTGAATCGGTTCTAATGTATTATCGACCAATTTCCAACCCCAATATTTTGGGTCTAGCTGCCAAGCCACCAAGCCACACTTGAACTTGGTAATATACCGCAAAAAGTTGTTGATGAGCAGCAACTGAGGTTGGAGAAAGACAAGCCAATTGCAATTGCTTTTTATTTTGAGTTTTTTCCAAAACATGCATATCGATACTTATCTAACCAGGTAGTCTATATTCTGGATATTATTGGTTAGATCTTCATTTTACCTGATATTTTCATAGTTATACTTATATATTTTATATTTTAAATGTAAGTTGCAATCACCGATAGAAAATATTTTTACTTATATTACAGCTACAGAGATGTATATATGTACGTGACGTACTTATGCATACAATGACGCTTACAACTTTTTGAATCGTTATATCTCAGGAACGGTAGCTTTTAGGAAAAAAGTTATTAATATCTTTTTTATAGATAATAATTATATGGTCTACAATTTTTGTTAAAGGTAATTTTACGATAATAATTACCTTTTGAAGAAGATCGCAAAAAAAAACCTTTTTTTTACCTTTGACCTCGAGTCAATTTTATTCCACGTACCGGAAGGATAAGGAATTTTGAAATGTTATTTTTAATTATGTTTTAACCAATTTTACTTAGTTTTAGCTTGAAGTAAATTTATGTACCTTTGAATGTCTAGATTGACCGGAGTATAACTTTTGTACAGAATTTGAATGAAAGGGAGGTCGAGTGACACCTTGTTTGAAAGGTCATTTATTACTTATATTTTGTTGTTCCTGTGCCTGTCCCAATATTTTACTTATGGCTATATTTAAGCTTTTTAAATTTCTAATAACTGGGAACATTTTTTGTAACGTTAAGAAATATTGATTTCGTGAACAAAACTATGACCCTATTCTTAAAGTAATTAAAAGCATAATTGAATTGTATTAAATACTCAAAGTGATTTTTGTTGTTTTGTAAGCAAAAGTATAGTCTATTCCACCAAAAACACTTATGTAAAGTAAGAACCAAATTCCTATCCAAAAATCGCGGGCTCTTAAAGTACTGTGATTTGAAATTAGACAAACTTCTGTTCATTTTTTTTTTGAGTTGGCAAGTTTTTTACTGATTTGTGTGTATTAACGTTTTTTTTTTCAATTACTAGATAGTGTTTTTTATTAATTCAGACAGTCAGTAAAAACTTACCAAGTTAAAAAGAGTGAAACAAAATTATGGACACAATTAGGTCTAATTTTAGATCTTGGTACTTTAATAGGCCGAGAGTTTTGGATAGGAACTTGGCCCTCATTTTACATAAGTGTTTTGGGTGAGATTTCCTATTTCTTTTCTAAGTTCAACGAATGAAAAAATTGAGGGGGGGTGAACTCATGTCTGTTGATATCTTCAGAACACCTTGCTCTGTGGGCAAAACCTAACCATTAGACTGATTAGGGAGTATGAAAATTGCTTATTTTAATGTTTCTTAAATAACGCCTGGTTTGGAGTCTAATTGGTAAATGTGGCAATTTTCTTTGTTTAGCGAATAAAATCCTGCCGGAATTTTAATTCCTAAGACAATTAGGACCTCTAGTCCAATCATTATAGCAAAAAAAGGTAATTTTTGTAATTAATGTTAACAGATATCTGACTGCGCCATCATTTCCGGAATAACCTGTAGATTACTAAAATCAAAAATCCAACCAAGATTTTTTTCAGGTTATTTTTTTAACAAATATTTCTAAAAAAGGGCCTTTTTTCGTTTTTTTTTTATATAACAAAAAGTACTGGCTATATCACTTTACTCTTATAAGACCGTTTGTAGAGAATTCAAAAACCTACAAAATGGTTTTTGAAAAATCCCGATCCGACCATTTTTTAGCGAGAAAAGCCGAAAAAACTCTTGAAATTGACCTTTTTAAAAATTCGTATCTCCGTTAATTTTCAATATTAAGGGCTGATTTTTTATGAAATGATAGTCAATAACATATATGGTACATTCTACAATATTTCGTTGATTTCTCGACCGCAATAAAATTTAAATGACAACCCTCACTGGTAAACTCGGCCATAAATAAGTTGCCTGACAAATATCTATTGTGTAGGCACCGCACCTTTTAAAAGGGTACAGGTCCTGATAACCTTAATTTAATCATGTTATTAAAAAGCTATTAATATTTATACAAAAATACTAATCTACAATATTATAATAATACAATATTTAACTTAAGCTACCCTATATTTAGCTATGTTTTACTATATATACTATCACTATCATTAATTATGTTATAGGAATCTTCGACTTGGATCACGTGTCTCACATTTTTCCAACTTTCTACTGGGATATTATTTACACATTTTTTAATTAATTTTATATTCCGCTGTCACACCGTTTTTTCCTTGGCTGAATAGGTTTGGTCACGATATCTTTTAGTGTCATTAATGCAACTTTGGTCAAAATACTCGTTTCACTAAAACATGCACTCCGGTCATACCTACTCTTTTTCTAAAAGGGTATATTAAACGTTCTTATGATGTTTTTGGCATTAACTGATACATGTTTTTTCTTCGTTCACCATAACTTCAAAAAGCAATATTATCCGAAGTTTCACCCATATCTGACATATTTTGGATGCTCAATAACACACTCGAAAATACCTTTATACCATTAACCTACATCATATACCAAGAAGTAGGTACAATAATAAATAAAGGAAATTTTAAGTCCGGACCTACATGCGGGTACCCAAAGTTTATAAAGTTTTACGGCTAACAGTAGCAGGTAAAACGAGAAATCAACCAATTATTGTGAAATGTACTGTACTTGGAGCTGCCAAAAGATAAAAATTGTCGCATCAATAGTTTTTATTCAATCGCACTATAAACAAATTAGGCCCTAATCTTGCAAGTGCCGTGAATATTAGGCAAATGGTCCGATTTGAATTTTTAAAACGGCTTTTTAAAGATAAGATTAAAAGCTACAAGTTTTATATCTCACATTTTCATAAAAGTTTGGAGAACATTGTTAAAAATGCTTGTGAACCTAGCGCGTCGAGCGAAAATTCGCGACCGAGACGTATATTCGCTGCTGGGTGCCTCCTCCACGGTCGACTTAGTACGTCTCGGTCGCGAAACTATTAATGCGACAATTTTCATTTTTCGGCAGCTCAAAGTATATGTTATTGACTATCATTTTCCAAAAAATCAGCCCTTAATATTGAAAATTAACAGAGATACGAGGTTTTGAACATAGGTCTTTTCTCGGTGAAAAATGGTCGGATCGGGAATTTTCAAAAACCATTTTGTAAGTTTTTGAATTCTCTACAAACGGTCTTGTTTAGGTAAAGTGATATAGCCAGTACTTTTTGTGTTATTTAAACAAAAAACGAAAAAAGGCCCTTTTATTTAAATAATTATTGTTTTAAAAAAATTACCTAAAAGAAAAATGGTTGGATTTTTGATTTTAGTAGTCTACAGGTTATTCCAGAAGTCATGGCGCAGTCAGATACCTGGTAACATTAATTACAAAAAAAAATCTATAATGATTGGACTACTCAGAATGTCAGGTCCAATCAATTACAAAATTCTAAAATACCCCCTAAAAATACGATATTAGGGCCCTGTTTCAGGGGTTTTCGAGTAAAAGTGTGCAGTTTTCAGAATTTTTTCTTTACCTGTGTCGTAAAACCTACTTACAAACCAAATTTCAAGTTTCTACTCCCTCGGGAAGTGACCCCTAATTTTGATGAGTCTGTGAGTCAGTCAGTAGTAAAATCGGCACTTTTCAAGATCAAATATCTTAGAGATCACATGATATTACTTTCTCATTTTTTTCACAGGAAATTAGAATACTTATGTGAATTAACATACCAAACTTCGTACCTTTATGTGAAATATGACCGAAGTTATGCTAGGTGGATAAAAAAACATTTCGTGTAAAAGACGCACATTCGTGCGGTAGGCCGGAATATGGCATAGCGCACTACCGTGCGCCAAGATTTGCGTACTCTTTGCAAACGTTCTGAAACGACTGACTTTAGAAGTATCCATAGAAAAAATCGCGGGGCGTAAGACCAGGTAATTTAGACGGCCACTCATTAGGTTCCTTTTCTACTAATTCATTGGTCCGGATAATCTAGCCACTGCCCTAGAGGCATGGCCGTGCTTCATCTTATTAAAAATACAACAAATCTTCAGCACAAATAGGATCTCCATTTTCATCTATTTGATTTTCTAACTCTTTTACTACCAAAGGCTAAATAGATGGTTCTAACACCGTAAATTTTCCCATTTAGATTAGATTACCAATAATAAACAACGGCCAATTACCTAGAATTCTGGTACAGACATTTATTTTTTGGTGATAATGGGTGTGGCTTTCTCTAAAAACATAGAGATTTTTATCACTTCAGTAACGACAATTTTGCTGGTTAAGATTACCGCTTAAATAAGAAATGTACTGGTCACTAACAATTACAATCTGTGTGTTTACTATTTTTTCTGTCATTAAATCACAAAACTCTATCCGCCTGACTGGAGCGTCCTCACCAAGTTCTTAAAGAATCTGCATCTTGTAATGATTAAAATGTATTAATTTTTAGGATCTTTCGGACTAGATCACGATACAGTTCTGTGGCAGCTAGTGGTTAACGAATGCCCAAGGGCCTCGATGCAGTCGCGTAGCTATCAAAGGGTTACGCGGAGCATTGCCCCGGGACCCATAAGCTAATGGGAGCCTTTCGGTCCCCTAAGTGACTTTTGAAAATTATTAATTTAAAAATTAATAACAATTAACTATTTAAATAAAGAATTTTTAACTTTTTAGCCCCTCGCCAGCCAATCTCGAATGGCTCGAACTAAACTTGCAACACGGCTTTAAACATGGCAATTGAGTTAAAAAAAAAGATTTAACCGATTAATCCTGCATCGTAGATCACATATAGAAACACAGATCGTTGTTTTACATCTTTATATTAGCAATCAGGTCAACTAACGTTTCTATGGTAACAAAAATGGAACGTTGTAAACTAAACACGTATTTTTAAAGTGCGTAACCATATTGTTGTAGTCCTAAGATAATAACAAATTTAAAAACCATAAATACATTTTAACTTCTTCGGCAGAAGTATAATCATGGTAAAAATAAAATAAAAATATTGAATAAACAATTTACACTAAAATGCAAGACGTTATTTCTGGCCAAAAGTGGACATTATTTAAGCAAACAAAAACAACAAATACTTTGAGGACAACCTTATTGCTGGCAGCAAATATTTTCTTAGACTAGAGTTTATTTATTAGGGATTGTCTCCACTTTTAATAATTTATTTCGACTACCGAATAATTTTTTTAAGTTACAAAATTTTCTTAATTTTCAAAATTTTAAAAGAATTTTAATTGAAAAATTTAAAAA
Source organism: Listronotus oregonensis (assembly GCA_019359885.1). Lineage (NCBI taxonomy): Eukaryota > Metazoa > Arthropoda > Insecta > Coleoptera > Curculionidae > Listronotus > Listronotus oregonensis. The sequence continues at coordinate 42,839 of JAHBCN010002441.1, read as the reverse complement.
AATATTTTTTGAATAACTTTCTAAAAGGAAAACTAAAATTAAAAACAACTTACCTATAAACTTCTTCATACGAGTACTTCCAGCTTTCAATATTTGCTTCTAAAACTCTCTCTTTAAACTCGACTCCTTGTTTTATTGAAGCCAAAAATCGAAATGCTTCGTTATCAAAGCAGAACACATTTTTATGACTCAGTGGCAGTGCTACATTGTTTGTATCCTTTATCGTTTTTACTAAAACCTCCAAAGACGTATATGTATCTCCTGGTGTATAATTTTGTCCTCTTGTATTCGTAAAAAGAAATGCAATATTGTCGGTCGCTGACTTTTCCAAACGTGAAAGGATTTGCGTAACGCAGTAGTTTAAAAATACATCCAAGCGGGTATTATTTGGTTTTAGAAGAAAGCAAATAGCGTGTATTTTTTCTAATTTTCCAACGTAGTCCAGTACATAATCGCAGTTCTTATTATCTTGGTCGATACCTCTGGGATCACCCATTCCTGGCGTATCTATTAATCTAAGTTGGTAAGGTTGATTTTCAAGGGTAATATAAAACACGTATGTCTTTACATCTTGGGTTGCTGCAGCCCCATCAGCTAAATATTCATTTTCATCTTTGGCTCCAATTTCAATTTTTTGCTTTTTAAGCTCCCTAAAAGACCATTTTCATCGACATTAGTGTTTTATAGAACCTTTTAAATCTTCTAGTATTAATATCAGATACGATTCCTCTAAATTATTAAATACATTATTAGAGTAACAGCTGACAGATTGACGCAAATCAAACTCCTAACAGAGAATTATTGTTTGTCGAAATAGTTTTTTACTGACACAAAGCAACTTTTTTACCATTGTTTTTATTTTAATTAAGAAGAAAAAAAAGATCTGAACTTAAAAAGTATTAAATATATTATATAATAAATATATTATATAAACTACCCAAAGCAATTATCGCATATTTTTAAAAATAGCTTATTTCAACTTAAATTAAAAATTATTCTGATTATTAATTTTTTAATATAATTTTGGTATACCTAAAGAAAACTCACATTATTGTTCTAAATTTGACAGAACAGTAGGGTAGTAAAGAACATTTTTATTTTTGTACGGTTTTATTAAAGAAAAAAAAACTATTAAAACCCTGATACCCCTGTTCATGTACAAATAAAAAAAATATATAATATAATAATTGTTACCCTCGCCCCTAGCTCTTACAACTGCCCTACTACGTCTGTCCAAACTTAAGATTACATTTTGGACGTACTTTTCAGGAAGATAAAACTATTTCTTTTTAAGGACCTCGGACAATTGTTGTAGAGTCTCTGGTAGATTTAATCTGTTTCTGACAGCTCGCCAAGTGCATCCCACATATGTTTAATTGGACTGAGGCCAGATGACCTAGCGGGCCATTGCATTACCTCAACATTCGTTTCCTGCTTATTATCCGTGCTGTGTGTGGTCGAGCATTATCGTGCATAAAAATTATTTTTTCGCCAACATGTGGAGCAAAAGAGACTACGTACTCTTCCAGAATATCCGTGATGTACCTTTCACCGTTTAAAGTACCATGTTGAATGATATGTAGATCAGCGAGCTTGAAAGTTTATTCCTCCCCAAACCATAACGCCACCTCCATCGAAACCATCTAACTGACGAATTGCTAAAATCTGGTTCCAGGTCTTCTATACACCCTTGCTCGACGATCGTTTGTCGTAGGGATAAATCTTGAATCATCAGAGAACAAGACTGTGCTCCATCAGCAGTCCAGTTAAGGTGTTCCCGGGAGAAAGTTAATCTTGCAATACGGTATTGCCTAGTGAGTCGTGGGCCTATTGCTGATCGACTTGCTCTTAAGTGGTGTTCTCTAAGCCTGTTCCTAACTGTCTGATCTCTAATCCTAACCTGGTGAGCTCTTTGAGGCTCATTTTGTAAATTTATAGGCGTTGTTGTACAGTTTCTCAGAGTTTGAAGGCGCAAAAATCGATCCTGGGATGGTGTTGCGGTCCTAGGACGACGATCACCAGGGCGTCTTGAAAAGATTTAAGTCTCTCTGAGATGTCTTAATACCCTACTTATTAAAGATTGGGTGACATTGAGAATTTGTGCAATGTTCACTTGATTATACCCTTTAGCCGATAAAGTAACAGCAGTTTGCTTCTGTTGCATTGTGTGACGTATATTTGATATTAATAATTTAGCAAAAGTCGACACTAAACTGGCTAAATAATCGTTTTACAAACCAACATTTTTTATCACATTTTTCAGTATTAAATATAAAAATAAAATAAAAATCTGCTAACAGCAGCAGGTCCTTTATATTAACAATGTTTTACTTTAAAACAGACTGTGTTTGGTACTGAAAAAAACTATTTAGCAATTTTTAGATTAGAATGTAGTATACAGGGTTTTCCAAAATATGCGATAGTTGTTTTATGTAGTGTGTAGATAGTGATTAAAAAATAAAATCCAGAAAATTAATAAACTATTCCCAATGAAAAACTCTTTACTTACTTGTCAAAAATGTGAAACATTGCTGGTATTAAAACACTTAAGGAGTTTTGTTGTACAGCTTCAAAATGCTCATGTTTCATATAGTTTGCAAAAGAGTTTATAAATGTGGACTTGCCAACTCCCGATTCCCCTAAAAGCAAAATGTTAATCTCTTTTGGATATTTATTTTGTATATTAGCTGCGCCATCTTCCGACGAAAGAGTGTTCGTTGGGACACTTTCTGTTTTATTTTCCATTTTTGATGCTGGTGCTATATTAAGTTTATTTTCTAAATCCAATGATGTAGGCTTCCATGATAAGGTGTTATCACTGGGGGAATCATAAGTCTTCTGTATAAAATTTGATGATGCGTCATAAGATGATAAGTGTTCTTCATCTGACAAAGCTTCATCCTTGTCTTCTTTATTAACTACATCTAATGACGTGGATTCCCCTGGTAAAGCTTTCGTCGTCGTCTTCAAGGAATCTTTTACTGCACTCTCATCGGTGTCAGTATCCGTATTAGTTAAATCTTTGTCACTCATGTCCTATACGAAATATAAAAATGCAGGTTAATTTTACTAGGCTAATTACAAATATTTAGGTTTCCTTAACTTTTAGTGGCGTCAATAAAGTATTTTTCTTGGAGGTCCTCAAGGAAAGCTTCGATTTTAATGTTTTTTTTTTAGTTTTTAAAATCAGAAACCTTTTAAAGAAGATACATAATTGTTTGGATTGCTTAAACAATATGTGTTACATTTATTTAAAAAAAAATAGTTTTGCGTGGCTTTTTTTGAAAAAAATTTCTGGTGCATTAAACTTTAGTTAAAATAAAGAATTATATATGCGTTATGTGTATACCTTATGCATATTGATTTTTGTTAATAAACAGTGCATTCCTAAAGTTATGGATAAATTCGTTAAAAAATTAACATTTTAACTGTCATGTGTACAATATATGGAAACAGACAATTTTAATTCTTTGCCATGTGTACACATATTGGATACAGGTTTTATAAGCATCTAGACTAGACCTTGCTTACTCATGTCTGTCTATTGATTTACACGAGAATATCGTTGGGTCTGGCGTAGGACTATGCTATTTTTAACAAAAATGACATAATTCTTGATTTTTAAATTATTAAGTCTTGGCCTATAGGACCCGGTACAATTTTTTCTCTGAGTTGGCCTTTTAGGCGTTCCTCATTCGATGTCGGTTTTTTGGGCCGCGACAAACAGAAACAATTCACGAATACGTTTGTGAACATGGAGAGTGTAGACAGGCCATATTCTTTGCGCAGACATCTGACATACATATATTTCTCTTTCTTGTACATAAGTCATTGGTTAGCTATTGGGTGTTGTAATTATTTATTCACTTATTTTAAAATAACTTGTAAATTTTTATTTTAACTTTTCCTTCCAAAAAAAAAAAACAAAATGTCGAAAGAAGGTCAAGAATTTTAAATCGCACCCACCAAAGATATCCACATTGCGTCAAAAACACACCAACGAAAGTAACAATGTAACATAATCCTATTTAATTTCGTAATGACAATGCTTAGTAAAAAATGCTTTTTTGTGTAATATAAAAATTCCTTGTCGATTAGCTTTTTGTCGGTATGCCAGCCGCATATTAAGAATAATGGCGGCTATAATAGAAAAGAATATTCCTTAATTAAAATATAACTAATAAGCTTTAGGAAAAATATAAATTAATAATTAATACCTATTTTATTTTCACCAATATGGTGTCTTAAGCTTAAAGGCGAACTGTGGAAACGAGTCAGAAAAATTTATAAAAATGGAAATTAAAATATAGCCTTTATCAGTTAAATCCCTAAATGGCTGTTCAATAAGTTTTGTCGCTCGATGAGAAAGTGGTGCTATTATTTTTAAAACTTCTTCTTCTACTTCTTTATAAACACGCGTAAAGTATCAAGTAGATCTGTCAACTCATTTGCATTTTTACAGCACTGACGCATCCCAGCATTTTTTTTACAATGAAAGGGATTATTGCATTGATATAATTATTATTTTTAGAAAGTGTAGCGCCAAAACAAATTTATGAACAATTGTTGAACACTGAAAGATTATTAGTTCAGTAAATGAAGTCCGAAGAAACCCTAAACATGAAGATCAGGTTGGGCCGTCACATTTTTTTTTTGTAATTTGCAGGTATTAATGTAAACAATAATCTCTGAAAATATCATAGATAAAAAAATGTCCGCAAGGACCCGCAAATGGCCTTCAAGAGCCCGGAAATCCGTTTTTAAACTATTTTGGCCGATATCTCCCGAAATATGATACTTATGCAATTCGTGTTTAGACAAAAATAAAGAGCAGTTTATTAACTGCAAAAATGATTCTCATCACTTTTGTCGAAAATTTGATAATTTTAGCGATAATCGGCCATAAATGCACCGCGTATTTTTTGTACCTGCCCCGCAACTTATTAAAAGCTTTGTCGTGATGAGATGAATTGCCCCATAGGACAGTCCCATAACTTAACAGGGAATGGAGATTGGCAAAATAAACCATTACCAAAATTTGCGTATTAAAAGACTTTTTTATCTGTTTTAGTAAATATATTTGCTTACTTAATTTGGTACAGAGTATATCAATGTGTGCAAACCATTTCAAACCATCGTCCACCACAAGACCCAGAAGTTTGACGTGTGCTCCCATAATAAGATTATTGTTAAAACTAAAAGAAATTTTTTGAGTTTTATCTGTGTTTAACCTAAGACTGTTACTGGTATACCAGTTTTGGGCCTTCGCAATAGCTTCGTCAGTTCGTTGATTAACAGAATTTTAGTCAATACCAGAGGTAATAATGGTAGAATCATCTACGTACAATATGCTTTTATTGGGTGACAGTGCAGTGCTAAAGTCATTGATGTAAATGATGAACAATAGCGGGCCCAAAATTGATCCCTGAGGCACGCCCGAAGTTAGATAATTTTCATCAGAGAGACCACTGTGAATTGATACGACTTGCTTTCAATTTTCCAGATAAGATTCAAGGTGGCGATGGGGTACTCCATTAACATCATATTAATTCAGCTTATCCAACAGCTTTGGGTGGGAGACACAGTCAAAGGCTCGGCTTAGATCACACAGGCTAGCAGTCCTTAGCTCACCACGATCCAAACCCTGAACTATGTCGCTCACGACTTCCACTGGCCAGAATTTAAAAATTTTCAAAATACAGCGTAAGTCTGTCTTTTAGAATAGACTATAATATTTTACCAAATATGGGCAATATCGATTTAGGTCAATAATTTTCTGCTTGACTAGGATCTCCTTTTTTGAATATGGGCAAAACCTTAGCCACCTTCAGAGCATCAGGGAAGGTTCCCTCAGCAAAACATTTATTAATAGCCCAGTCTGTAGGTAAAAATAAGGGTTGTTTATGACGTTAATTTGTAACAGGTTGAAAGGTGTTAAAAGTTGAAGAGGGTGATTACCTGAATATGACTATATAGTTTTAGACTCGAAAAAAGTGTGCAGGGATGGGGAGTGGAGGGTTAAAAGTGCTAAAAACATGTTTTTTGCTTCTGCAAGCGCCATTGTTAATTTTAGAGGAATACGTTCCAAACCTTTTTTTTAGGTATTAAAAAAACCTATAATTTAAGCCCGGCTAAAATTGATTTGGTTTATTTTTTTATGAACAAATGCAAAAACCCGTTAAAAACAGCCATTTTTTGAAATGTTGATAATAATTATTGCAAAAATATTTTTTAACTATTTCTGTCATTGAAAAACATCGGTTTTTTAATTCTTAATTAAATGAGAGGTTCTAAAGCATGATTGGATAATTTGTTGCTAAGATAATTGAGTTTTACTGATTTTAGAGCCCTAATCTAGTAGGCTATATCTTTTTTGTTTATAAATATTTTAGGTATTACAAAATATCTTTTGCTTTCTCGAGACTTAAATTTTACTAATTTAAATCTACGAAATAAAAAAAATAATATTCAGTCCTTCGTTTTGAGCCTTGAAAAAAAAAGGTACTTTTTTGTTAATAAACAATTGGAGCCGGAGCGCCCCCTGCATAATAATATGGAAAGCTGGCTTCAAAACAAATATTTTTAAAAAAAAGAAGTCTCTATGACCAGTAGGAACCGAGTTACCATTTTTTTTAAATTAAGTAATATTTAAATTGTTTATAATAATTAAGAATTAATTTGGACGGCATTTAATAGTATAATACTTAAACTAAATATACTGCATAATAAAAAGTTGTTATATTTGTTTTTTTATTGCTATGCTTAAAGTGACTGATACTTTTGTCGGCGCCAGGGAGGGAGTGGTGGGGATAGAAGCTCTCGGACTGACATGCCGAGTCACAAATCGCCACATCTCTGCGAATTTTTATCAGATCAACCTTTTTTTGTTAATCTGGGGTATCGCAAAAAGTTGTGAATAGTGGCGCTTTTAGTTTTAAAAAATTATCATTAATTTTTTTCATAATTTTATAATATGTTCACTTTCCGGTTTCCTTTCTAATCGACGTATATCAGTTGGTGTAGATGGTCATTTCTCCAGCTTCTACCAAATTAATGCTGGGGTGCCACAGGGCTCAGTTCTCGCACCCACGCTGTTTCTTCTAAAATTAACGATCTTTTTTCCCAATCAATCCCATCCTGTTTTGCTGACGATAGTACCCTTCACTTTAGTATTAAAATTTCTTAAGCCACCATGTAATTCTGTTTTGGGAAGGCAAGCGCGGGTCACTGCAGATTTCTTTCACAAGCCCCAAACTTATCTTGGATTGGGGTCCCAAAAAATCTTGTTCAGTTTAATGCCTCGAAAACACAGTCATGTTCGCTGTCGCGAAAAAGTCTGCCAGCCAATGCTTATCCCTTACATATGAGCGGCCAAGTTCTGCAGAACAAAGAGTCGTTTAATCTTGTCGGCGTTACTTTGAGAATAACCTCAACTGGCACAAACACATTACATTCATAGCCTCGGCAGCAATATTGTATATATATATATATATATATATATATATATATATATATATATATATATATATATATATATATATATATATATATATATATATATATATATATATATATATATATAATATATATATATATATATATATATATATAAAAAATATACAGGGGTTAATGGTATGTCATTTTGAGGAGGATTACGATCGTTTTAAGTCGAAAAGTTCATATAAAGGGGCCCAAAAATGCTTAGTTATTAAGATAAGGGTGTTAAAGTTTTATTTTATTTTCATTTTTTTAAACTTTTTTCAAAGAGGTTTGAGATATTGAACTGAATTTTGGCACAGGAATTATGGCATAAAAACAATTTTCAGATGTTCATTTAATTTTTTTGCAACCAGTGGCGTAGCTATGAGAATTTTCAAAACAATTTTACAAAAAAATACTACGCCAATGACTTGGGAAAAAAATTGGTTTTATAATAATTATCAATCAATTATAAACAAAAATCCCTCTTTCATTTTTGCCAAAACTTCCTTTGGAGAAATCGTTAATTAAAAAAATGTCTTTACCCAAATTGCATCTTAAAATTATTATTGAAATAAATCAAGTTAGCTTTGCTCGTTCAGCGATTGTTGTTTTGTTGTTGAAAATTATGACACTGACGTTAATTATCATTCTTGATTGTGTTAAACTTTATTTTAATTTTAAATACATTTTTCAAATATTTATTTTTAAGCTATTTTCTTACAAACTAGGGGAAAAAAAGCAATAAAATTAAATACAATACATACATAATTTACAAAAATTTGGAAATGACCACCCTCGCCTCTATGCAGGCTTCTGCTCTTCTTCTCATTGAATTACGAACCCTTTCAAAATTCCATGCGTGTTTCGGTAGTTTCACATCCGTCAATAATTCTATTTCTTTAGTTCTTCAATGTCACAATTGCGTATGATAAACTAATGTTTTTAGGTGTCCCCACAAATAAAAATCTAGGCTGTTCAGGTCAGGCGATCTAGGTGGGAAAAAAAGGGGTCCTCCACGGCCTATCCAATGATTTTGGTAGGCTCTATTTAAATGCTCACGAGCCAATATCTAAAGTGGGCGGGAGCGCCATCATGCATAAACCAAAGTTGTTGCCGTAACTGAAGAGGAACATTTTCAAGGCAAAACAAATCATTTTGGAGAAAATTCAATAATCCTGTCCGTTAAGGCGTCCTGGTAAAAAAATTCAATTAAATGGTCGGATACGATACCGATCCAAACGTTCAGTGAAAATTGTTCCTGAAAATGTATCTCTGTAATCGCATGAGGGTTTTCCTGGGCCCAGTAATGATTGTTATGGAAATTGGTTATTGCATTTCTTGAAAATTTGTTTTGTCCGTAAACAATATTTTGGCATCAAAATGAGGATTTTCGTTACTTTTTGGGGATACCATCTACAAAATTGCGTACGTGGTTCATAATCTCTAAGGGAAACAAAAGCCTGAACCCTTTGTATGTGAAAAGGATATAACAAAGAATCTCTTAAAATCTCCCATACCGTCTTGTAGAAGATGTTTAATGCCAAACCTATTTTTCGCGTACTTGTGGTTGGATCCTCTTCGACCGCATGGGACAGCCTCCCCCCCACTGCCGGTGTTCTAACTGTAAGGGCCTTCCTCGGAAATATTAGCTTTTAAACTGCCAGATTCAGTCAGACGACGATGAATGTTTATAAATGTTCGTCTATCTGGGAGAGCGCGATTAGGGTACCTTTTCTTGATACAAACGCCGTTTCCACAGCATTACCATATTAGCTATTCCCTAAAGGAAATGCAATTTTAAGATCGAAGGAGTAATAAATACAAACTGTCAAGAATGATAAAATTTAAAGTCAGTGTCATAATGTTTACAACAACAAAAAAAACAATCGCTGGCAACGGAAAGCAATTTGATTTTTTTTCAAGAATAATTTTTCAAGATGCAATTTGGGTACATAAGACTATATATATATATATATATATATATATATATATATATATATATATATATATATATATATATATATATATATATATATATATATATATATATATATATCAAATACTTTAAATGTATTCAACACTTTCCAAAGCCCCATTATCCAAAAGGATTCTTTGAAATTACTCTTTATAAAAAAATATGAACAGATTGATAGGAGGGTCAAAATATCGAGCAAAAACTAACTTTGGCTCGAGTTTTAAATATTCTAGAGAAACAGAAAAAAGGAAAGAGTAACAAGATATTATAGCTACACGTTCGTTCTTTTATTTAAACTTTGAATCATGCAAAAATTCTCATTTTTACGTGAGTTATTTAAAAATTTGTCCGTCCGCTTGGAAGTGTAAGTAGCTTAGAGCACCTTCCGAGATGCGGGGTAGCTGCAAAAAATACGCGGCGCATTTATGGCCAATTATCGCAAAAACTATCAAATTTTTGACAAAAGTGATAGGAATCATTTTTGCAGTTAATAAACTGCTCTTCATTTTTGTCTAAACACGAATTGCATAAGAGTCATATTTCGGGAGATATCGGCCAAAATAGTTTAAAAAACGGATTTCCGGGCTCTTAAGGACCTTTTTCAGGCCCTTGCGGACATTTTTTTATCTATGATATTTTTAGGGGTTATTGTATACATTAATACCTGCAAATTAAAAAAAAATGTGACGGCCCAACCTGATCTTTACGCTCACACCTTCGTTTACTGTACTATATTACTAGTTTTACTCTGTAAACTACTTTGTGATTGACGTTTATAAATAAGTTATAGTTAATTGACATCTAACCTATCTATCTAAAATCTCCGTCTTAAAATAAAGGAACGCGTCTGGATTTGCTGATTTGGCTGTAATAAAATAAATGAACGTGTTAAGCAAATAAACCAAAAAAAAATGTTAAATTGTAACTTCTATCTTCTATCTTGCTAACCGCGATTGGGATTTTAATGTTGAAAGTCAAATTTAAAGCATTGACTACATTTAAATTTATTATTTCATAGGATAGAAGTTCTATGCGACAATTATTACCTGGTCAAAATGATAGGTATAATCGATTCGGACTCATATATTTATCCGATGTTGTCCTTTATAAGTCAACTTGTTTTGTTAGATTGGACTTTCTCGAACCGATCGTACGACGCGACAGTAAACCAAATGGTGTAAACAGGATCTGGATTCAAACCTATAATTTGTCTGTTATTCGGAAATAGTGTACACTATTGTACATTTTTACGTAAGCGCTCTTATGAAAGGTGTATTTAAGGACTGCGAGAGAAAAAGTGTAAAATAGTGTAAAATATTACTGAATAACAAACATACCTAATATGTACGTACTAGGTTGGATTTTGAAAACGGAAAAAAATAGAGCATAATTTCGGAAAAAAAACTAAAAAAAAGGTACCAGTCACCAAATGTATTTTTTAGGAATGGATAATACTCTGTTTTCATACATCCCAATATCCTTATACTTATATGTAGACTAAAACCCAAAGCCCAGCCCATATATGATATATATTATCGGGGATATTATTTGAACACTCATGACTTCCTGAAATCAAAATGATATAAGATATGAGCAAACGACAGGTCAGGTAGTTTATGTGACCTTAAATATGCAAGTGTAGAGTTTTATACAAATGCACGGTGTTATAGAAATCTTATCTAACTTGAAAATAAAAATATAATTTTATATATTAAATTACGCAAGCTTTTAAGTAAAAAATTATTATCCATTTTCTCTAAAACTGAAATATATACTGCCGGTGATAGATGTGCCTTTTTTTAGAAATGGAGTTTGTATATTTTTTTTTAACTAAGGCTATATTTTTGATTTTTTTCTTTCAAAGCAAATAATTTGCTTATAATACAATATTTTTAAACCAATAGTCTTTAGCCTAAATTACCTTAATAATTTAAAACAAATGAACTGCCCTATTTGACCATACCTTTTTGCCATTTGCCAATTTGCAGTACTTATGACCCGCTTCGTGGTGTATGTGATTATTATGTCTGTCTTCTTAAAATAACTAACAATACTCTTGATGCCGTTTAATAATTATGAAAATCGATATGGGTTGCCTTCCTTAAAAAATACTATAAAAAGTTATATTATTGCCGCATCGCCACCGACTGATTTTATCTAAGTGCCTATACAGCTAATTGTTTGGATATGGAGACATATTTTAACGGCTTTTATTTCATATCTTACATACTTGGGGGCCAGTGGGGACCAGGCTTGCCTACTTTTTAAAACAATTTAAATACTTTTGGAAAATAATAGAACATTAACCCCATTTCAGAGACTGTTTATAGTCAGTATACCCCACTGATTTCACATAATTATTCTAAAAAGTTTTGGGAACGCTCAAAGTGTACAGTGTTCACACTTGTGTGAATCCCATAGAAACCGTCAAAAAAGACATCTTTTATTTTTAATAGCTTTTCGTAAATACTTAAACGGGACACATTAAGTTTTAGTACTACAAAAAGCTTTCTTTATAATCACATAACAATTCTGCAAAGTTTGGGAAACGCAACTCAAAGCGTACGTTCACACTGGTGTCAATCCTGCCCCCACCCACAATTTTGGGTCAAAAGTTATTTTTTTACCTATATTATTTTAGTTAATTTTTAAATTAAGCAGTTGGGCCCTTCACTTTTTATAGTTAATATACGCTACTGATATTTTATAACTTTAAATGAAATATTTAATTTATATTGGATCAGGAGCATCATAGATATTGTCCTGTTAAAAGACTCACATACATAATTATGTTCGCTGTCACGAAAAATATTTTCAATACTTATCCCCAGCTTTCAAAAAGCTCAGATTCCGTTTTTAAGCCAAAAGTATTTCTCACCTTCTGATCTGTATTCTTTGTATACCTAAAGTCCAAAATTTCTGTCAGTGACTCATTTAATACCGGCCACCCAACCGACGAAGCGGCTGAATAAAAATCTAACACTAGTAAATGATTTTTAAGCCTATGATATACTTTTCCGCTCAAATAACAGTGAACCGGTCAAAAGTTTCATCGCCACGTTGTCATAATTCGCGAGAATAAGTTACCAGCCAGCGATCGCATTTAAAAATAGCACCCCAATATGTATTGAAATCATTGTTATCGAGAAGACAATAAATGTGGCAACACACATCCCTTAGTTTACAACTTGAACAGACTTGAAAATAAGCATATCGACAGGGTTTTCGTGCTGTTCGATGATTTTATTTAGTTATTATTAATTATGGACAGATTTGTGAGTTTAAATTTTAATTGCTATGCAGGGTATTTTCTAAATATTGTAAATTTCTAGTTTTCGTAGTATATAGATATTGTTTTGTGCCAATTTTATTTTAGTGTTGTTAAGTGCTTTTAATTCAGTAAACTATGAATATTAACCAACCTTCAACTAGTAATCCGCCTACAAAAAAAACTCAGTTAACGTTAAAAGAATGAATAATGGTTAAAAATGTTTACCATGGGATTCGGGAACGAAATCCTGAACTATCCACTTTGGATGCTGCAGAGATATGTGCAACTTTAACAAAAGTTTTTTCGCGTACGGTATTCAGAGTTTTAAAAGGCAAATAAACAATATTAGTAATTATTCGGATAACTGGAAAATACGATTTTTTGCTATTTTTTGCACACTCCCTACTTTCGGATTGTTAAACATGAATCAGAAGTTGTATTTTTGGCCGCCTCTTATAGTATTTCAAAAGAATAATAATTAAATTTTTTAATTACATTTTACGACATATTCCTTTAAATTCTGTTATTTGCAAAAACATATTTAAAAAACTCATACTATTTTAATATTAAAAAAAAATCACGGAAAAAGTACGGAAAAAACCTTAATTTTCAATAAAAAGTAGGTAAAACGTTTAAGTCCGAATTCAACTCGAAATTCTAAAAATGTTGACCTGTTGCCAAGTTGTAATAGTTTTCTTTTCTGACATTGTTATAAGGTATGCGGACCTTGCTTCGCTCGGCCCGCAATGTTTGATCAAAAATATCCACTAAATATGGAACTCGAAAGACCCGAAATATTTATTGGATTCTACAAGCTGATGATTTTAGAGCTTTCGTGTTCCTTATATAGTGGATATTTTTGATGAAACAATGCGTGCAAATATTGTATTTAATATTGAATTTGCAAGATCGGTGGTGAATTGGCACGTCGGTATAACTTGGATTGTCTATCGTTCTGTTTTTACGTCTTTTTTAATTTATGTTAAGGCTAAAATTTTATTATTTTTTTCATATAGCAAAATAAAATTGGAGAAGAAATGAAAGTAAAAAATGTTTTTTTTGAAAAACCATGCGAAATCGCCAAAAAAACTCAAATTTGTGTTCTATGACCTCAAAATAGGAGGTGTGCAAAATTTAGCAAAAATGTACATTACTAATTTAAAGGGTGTATGAAAATGTGAGAAAATAGCTTTTGCTTGTAATTTCATGATTTGACGAAATTTTATCATTTATTTTCTGAAATGCACACGCCACTGGAATTGATTCCCCTGACGCCGCACAACCCGGGGCACTCTAAAGGCGAGCGATGCGTCATTGACAGAAATTTTGGACTTGAGGTATAGTTATGCTAAATCGGGCGCTGCTTGGAATACTGTTTCCATATCTTCCATCCAAAGAAGAGCAATTTGTCTTATTAATGTTCCCTTACTTACAAGAAACCTTTTCCCTCTTGCCCACGCATGGGCAAATAATAAACGTCAGCTCGACAAAAATTGATAAGCTAATGCCTTTGGCATTCCACTTTTAAACTGCATTAAAATTAAATTGCGTTTAATGAGATTTCTTCATTTTTCAAATGAGATGTTTTGTAAAATATCTTTTAAATGACAAGAAATAAAAATTTGAAATTTGGCACACATGTAAAACTTGATATACTTTTTAAAAATAGGCATAAAAAAATTAGTGTTGCCATTTCAAAAAATATTCGATGATGTCATACATATCTCAAATTTGGGACATGCTGTATAAAATTGTATAACATTAAAAAGAGCGCAATTTAAAATACTAATTGAACTGTCCGAGCATATTTCCGAGAAAAGGAAAATTCTTTGATTTACTAAATTTATTCCAAGTTAGAGACTCGCGCTGTATTTAATAACCCAAAAATTGAAAATTAATTATAACACAAAGTCTAACCGTCGTGGTTTTTTGGCTATACTCCATCAATATTAATACTTATTTCTCTGTGGATGCTCACCAACATTGGTTATGGGGTAGGAAAATATATTCCTTTATCCCCTCCCTTGGCTACGCCACTGCATTATTACTTTAATTCTATTTTAAATATTAGTGTATTTTAAACATTTAGGTTTATCTCCAAAGTAAATGGCTAGTAAACTTACCAAATGGGGTAAGTAAAGCATCTTAGATAAAGATAAAAATGTGGTTGACCACCAAACTTTTAATTTTAGGGTGGATAAAGAAACCACCAAAATTAAGTGGAAAGCTTCTTTTAAAATAGGTACATCAGCAACGCCTTTGATCAAAAAGGGAAAATGTTATATTATTACCGTCATTTTATATTAAATAATGTATTCTACAAAATTTTTGGTTTTTGTTTATTTTAAAGTGGGTGAAAGGTGGGCTTTTCATTATTTGGGGATAGGCAAAGCTTGCTGGTAAAGTCACGTGATAACCATAATTTTATTTTTAACACAAGAGTTATTTTTACAAAATATTTTGGATTTGACCTAATTTAAATAAGCCCGCAAACTTTTTCAATAGGGAGAAATTACTTAAGAACGAAGTCGATATTAATTTTAGTAAAGCTTAAGTAGCTACTTATAACTTCCAATAGAAAATGACACAACCGCTATTTTAAAATTTCGGTGAAGTACCTAAGTACAAACCACGGAAACTAAAGACAAGGAGGACAATCTCTTATGGCTGTTTGGCTCAAAAAGTGGCCCCAGAATAGCATTAAATAAAGAGGCGCTAGTATAGCGGTGGGTATGGTGTGAACCAATGAACTTGACCGCAATATATAAAGTGAAGTTTAAAAACGGTCATCTGAAACACAACGCCATCTAAAATTAACTGCAACTTGAGAGCCATTTTTGTAACACAGAGATGGTCCTCCTTGTCTTTCGTCTCCATGGTACAAATCACGAATTTTATTTCCAAGAAAAATTTTAAAACTTGCACATGTTGAAAATTTCAATAATATATTTTTTTTAAATAAGGCGACACAAGTTTGATATTTTACATATTTATACCTAAAGGCAAACATTTTCACTTTTAGTTTTATATTTGTTTTTCCGTGAAAAGCAAATATTTTTATGCCTAAGTATTACAATACTAATTAAATATTATGGGCTTCGCATTTTAATTATATATCGTTTCTTGAAAACCCAACGCCTATAAGATTGTTAGTAAATATTCGGCAAAAATGCAAATATAATCTTACCAGAACACTCAGAATGAGAATGATCTAAAATAAGTATTGAAAAAGTAAACTTACCAATCTAAATTACCACAACTTTTCGTAACGAAATAATAAAATTTATTATAATAAGTAATAAGCAACCTGTTGATAAAAAGTCCACCCACTCTGCGTAAAAAAAAACAAATATGAAAGAAGCCGACACCAGCAACCAGGACAACCCACAGGCACAAAACACGAAAGAAGCGGGGTATCACCGGGGAATCATCTACTCAACGATTTTCAGGATGGCCAACTTATCGATATTAGACCTTCGAGCCTATACCTGCTAGAGGCAGCCTTGCCGTTCGGCCTTGCGAATAAAACAAAAAATAGTAGGTCTATAACCTTTTTCTCCCACACTCTTGTTCTGTGTGGTCGGCAGAAAGGGGTCTGCCACTGATCAATCAGCACGCAGAGCGCGGTATATACCCCTCCCCGCCATAACCTCTAAACAATATATGGATAAAATATGTTTATACTACATTCACCCAGGGGCTATTTTTCTGTATAGTCTTGTAAATAATGTGGTTTGTTTTTTAATCTGGTTGATCTTCTCAGAATATCAGTGTCACTTGTTGGCATATCATTTTTATTTACATCTTTACTAACAGATTGATTTAGGTCCTCGGACGAACTCGAATTTTTGTTATTTAAATTGGAATTATGATCTTCTGCTTCTTCTCCATTATTTTCTAAAGTAACATCTCCTCTAGGTGCTAAATATTTAGTAGCTACCGTACTTTCTTTTCCATTTTCATATCTGATCAAAGCGTAGTCAGGATTTGCTTGAATAAGGTCAACTTCTTCTCCCAAGTGGTCAAATTTACTTCTGCGAACAAACTTTTTTAATAAGACTTTATGCGAACTCTGTAACCATGAAGAAATAGATGTTCCACTAGTTGATCGACGTTGATAATTAAATAGACGTTCATGTGGAGTATTATTAGTTGCTGTACATAATAAACTTCTTACAGAATGTAAAGCATCTGGTAAAACTATTTTCTATTTAGAAGTGTTTAAATTTCTAATTTTAAGTGTTTGAGTAATTGCTTTCCATATTGTACCGTTGTACTTTTCAGCTTGTCCATTTCCCTCGGGATTTTATGGAGTCGTTCTACTTGAGGCAATGCCTTTAGAATGAAGGTAATTAATAAACTCCTTTGAAGTAAAACTGGTTCCACGGTCTGAATGTAGATAAGCTGGCATTCCAAAAAGACAGAATAAGTTATTTAGACATTCTATAGCAGTTTGACTAGATGTCTCGGTACACGGAAAAGCCCATGGAAATCTTGAAAACTTATCAACTATCGTTAACATATGGCAGTTTTTGAATGAACTAGGGATTGGACCTTTAAAATTAATATTTAGTCTTTCAAAAGATGCCGTTGTTTTAATTAAATGCTTGTGTTCATCTTTTGTATAAAATTTAGGTTTAACTTCAGCACCAATTGGACATGCAGCTGCCATTCGTCTTATATCTTCTATTGAATCAGGTAGATTACGAATTTTTACAAAATGGTACATTCTTGTTACACCAGGATGTGATAAAGAAGAGTGTTATTCAAACAATGTGTTTGTAAAGCTGTTACAAATCCTTGAAAATGCATCTGCTGCAGCATTAGATTTTCCAGGACGATAAATGATATCGTATTTAAAACATGAAAGTTCTAAACGCCATCGCAGTATTTTTTTATTTTTGATCTTGCTAGAATGATTACTATTAAACATGAATGATACTGATTTTTGGTCTGTTACTAATTTAAATTGTCTTCCAATCAAAAAGTGTCTCCATTTCCTTAGTGCCTCAACACAAACATAGGCCTCCTTTTCAATTGAAGAATGTCTCCGTTCAGAGTCTGTAAGGGTACGAGAAAAGAAAGCAACAGGTCTTCCCATTTGACTAAGAGTAGCAGCAATAGCAAAATCGGATGCATCTGTTTCGACAATTAGAATTTCTTTATCATCAATTGTCCACAGAAGGGAGATAGCAAATCAGTTCTTAGACTTTCCGATGCAAAATTTAAATCTGTATTCATAGGAAAAGACTCACAATCCACAAGGCCACGTATTTTCTCCGAAAAATTTTTGATCCATTTTGAATAATGTGAAAACATCCCAAGTGCTCTTTGAAGACTTTTTAAATCTGTAGGAATTGGAAGGTCTAAAAGAGGTTTTAGTCGATCAGAATCAGGTTTCATTGTTTTATTTTCGATAGTATAGCCGAGAATATTTAATGATTGTTTATGAAATTTACATTTTACTTTATTTAAAGTAAGTCCATATTTTTGAGCTGCATCTAAAAATTTTTGTAAATTGATATCATGGTTTTCTTGGTTTTCACCACAGACTGTGACATCATCCAAGTATGCAAATACGCCTTGTAAATTTTCTTTTTGAATAACTGAATCAATCACTCTTTGGAAACAAGAAACTCCATTAGTGACCCCAAACGGAATTCGTCGAAACTGATACAATCGACCTTCTGCTTCGAAAGCTGTGTATGGTTTATCATCTTCTAAAATAGGTATTTGATGGTATGCAGATTTAAGATCAATTATGCTAAATATTTGATACTTTGATATTTTTTAAACTAACGACTCAATATTAGGAATAGGCATAGCAATAGGCATCAAGTAAAGTAAATTTATTAATAGTCTAAGAATAATTAACGACCATTCTACGTTTATGATTGTCACTTTAGTTACTATTACTTGGGTTCTCCATAGTGAAATACTTTCTTCAATAATCCCTTCTTTTAATAGATTTTGGACTTCTCTTTAATAAATTGCTCATCTTCATCCGAATGCCTTCGAGATTTTGTTGCGATTGGGTAAACATTTTTACTAAGATTCGAAAATAAGTATGTTGGTTCAACTTTAGCTTCAGCTAAACAACAGATTGAAAGTGGTGATTTGGATCCTCCAAACGATA
This sequence comes from Listronotus oregonensis, assembly GCA_019359885.1. Lineage (NCBI taxonomy): Eukaryota > Metazoa > Arthropoda > Insecta > Coleoptera > Curculionidae > Listronotus > Listronotus oregonensis. The sequence goes on along the minus strand of JAHBCN010002441.1, from coordinate 23,975 downwards.
TTTCAATGGATTTCTGTTGTTTCATAATGTCGTGACCAATAATAATGTCCGCGCAAAGATCTGACAAAACTAAAACTATAACTTGATTATATTTTTCATTTTCAATTTGAAGATTTACTAAACAATAGCCCTTAATTTCTGATGAACAGGACATAGAAGCCCTAGAAACTTGCCCTTTAGTTATAAAATTTTTTAGTTTATGTTTAATTGCAAACTCCTGATTTAAAAAGGTATCTGAACTCCCAGTATCTATGAGCGTTATTGATAGAAACGTTTACTACTGCTTTTGAAAGAGTCATAGGTGTTTTAGATGATAAAGCTATTACAAAAGTCGTTGCAGAAGTGGCTTTTGTTTGGTTTAGATTTGTAGATTTCATGCACATTTTCACCCAGTGATCCCTTTTTTGACGGTTTTGACCAACAGCATTTCTCGCCGGACACATGGAACGTAGGTGTCTAGCATTTCCACAAAAATAGCATGTTTGAAAAGATTTTTGATTCTTAGAATAAACAGAAGCTACATTTGTTTCTTCTAATGTATAAGTTTTAGAACATGAAGCACTGTTAGCAAAACTTGATGTTGTATTGTTATACGATTCGGCATGTTTTTGAGAATCTTCTAATGATCTTGATTTAGAGACTGCTTCATCTAAAGATAAGGTAGTAAATTCCAGTAATCTTTGGCGGATGTTAGACTGTATAATGCCGTTTATAAAAGCATCACGGATAAAATCTTCTTTGTTTTGTTGAGCAGATACAGCTTTAAAATTACAATTTTTAGACAAAAGTTTAAGCTCTGTTTTCGAGTAGACAGAATATATCTTGCGTAGATTTCATTTGTTGGCTTAATATATAAACTTTCTAGAATTTTTATAACAGACTCATATGATTTTACTTCATTTAAATCATAGACATTAGATGACACAAAATTAATTGTTTGAAATTTATCTTTGTTTTTAAATGTTTTTTTTTAGGTGAACTGCTTTCTAAGAAATTTAAAAAATGTTTCATCCCAATGCTTAAATTTTTTTTGCTGCAGTTGGGGAAATTTTGGGATCAGCTTTAGTTTATGGTTTTAAAAATATTTTTCCAGTTTTATTTGGAATTAAATTGTAAAAAAAAAATACTTTTAAGGAAATAGGCTTTAATTCGCAAAACGTGACGTTCTGATTACATTGACAAATTATTAATGACATAAATCAAAAAGACAAATAATATAACCTCTAATATATGGATAAAATATGTTTATACTACACTCTAGAAAGTATATATTCGAAGGAATTTTAATGATCCTATTTTGTACACACCTAGTTCTAAAATACACCTTTGATAAAAGCGCTTTTCGTAAAGATGAAGGTGTAAAATAGGCACTATTACTGAATAACAAACAGACCTACGATATTACAAATTAGGAAATACCTACCATTCGGTGACATGGGGTGTTTTTAAAACCCCCAAAAATCGCATTAGGGGAACTGGTTAGCATTGAGTTTTAAAAATCCAAAACGTTCGTTTTTACGGGACTTCGGATAATTTTTTGCCCCAGGGGTTATCCGAAGTCCAGTTATGCGAGTGGTTGCGGATATTTTAAACACTCGATGCTGAGCATAATTGAAAAACACCTATGATAACATAAATACGTTTGATTATAGCTAGGTTTTTAGGATTTTATATAAAAAATGAACAAATAAAATTATGCCCCTGAAATATGCCTAGGTTGATTATTATAATTAAATTTAAGTAAAATTAAAAAAAATTCCCCACAAAGGAGCAGTTTTTTAAAAAATTCCCCTTTCCCCTTTGGCCCCAAAAAACTCATTAATGGGGAAATTTCTCCCATTGGTGACACTGGTTTTGGGTGGTCAGAGTACAACCGTTTTTAAAAAATTTTAAAACACATATAATTTTTGGTTTTGGGTTAAATTTTTTTAAAATTTTTAATTTAAAATTTCCCAGCAAATTTTTTTTATTATTTTTAATAATTAAAAAAACTAGTTTAAAAATTCCCTTTGGAAAAAACCCAAAAAATTTTCTTTTTAATTTTTGCATTTCAAAAAAAAACTTAATTAACCTCTTTTTTTATTTTTTTTTTAAACCGAAATTGCAACGCCCAAAAAAAGTGGGTTTGCGGGTCCGGATAGGATTTTGACTTTTTTTTCGCAGAACACACCGAAGTAAAATTGATGGCAAAAAAAAATTTGAGAAAAGGTGTAATTTTAGATATTAACGATTTTTTTTTTTTAAAAAAGTTTTCCCCAAAACTATAAAAGATACAAAAGAAACTTTATGACTAAACTACATATTTTTAAAGACCTTTTAAATTTTAAATTATATAACCTTTTTTTTCTTAATGCAAATTTTTCGAGTAATAACCAAAAAGAATTTTCAGGATTTTTTTAGATCTCCTTGAAAAAACAAATTAAAAAAAACATTCTTTTTTTTTTTGGTTTTTTTGAAATTTTTTCCCATTTGAGATTAAAATAAATAAAAAAAGATTTTTAAAAAAAAAAAAAAACACTTAATTAAAAAAAAATCCTTTTTTGCACTGACATTGTTAGTCAAAATTACATTTTCGTTATATCTCCTTTATTATTTATTTTATAAAATTTTAAAATTTTCATAAATTTTATATAGAAATTAAAAAAACTCTATTTTTTGTTTTAGAAATTTTTGTATCTCTTATAGTTTATATAGTCACCCAAACATTCCCTGGTAGCAGGTTTCTGTCGGTTTCCTGTTTTTTCGGGTTTTTCTCGTTTTTTTGCTGTTTTACCCCCAATTTTGACTTCCGATTTGTTTCCCGCGGAAAAAAAAACGCCAGAAAATCTTAGTCCGACACCCCCGTACACAATTTTTTTTTTGGACCGTGGTGTTTTTTTTTTTTAGGATGCGTCTCAAAAATTTTTTTTAATACTATATTTGATCCATCCAGATATTTTGGTTTTTAAGTTTAAAAAATAATTACCAATTGTTTTTGGATTTTTGTAAAGTTTTAATATTTTTAATCTTTATATTTAATTATATTTCAGAAAGATTTTTTTTTGCAGAAAGTAAAAAAAAAAAAAAACAACTTCCACTGGTTTTAAAAAAGAATATTTTTTTTGGAATAGTCCCTTTTTTACCTAGTTTAACGTCCATAGAAGTGTAGGACTAATCCTAAAGGTTTTTATAATTTTCACAATTCTTTGACTTTGCCATTTTTTTTTTAAGTAGAAAAAAAAAAAATATTTTTAACTTTTTTTATTTAAATTGTAACAAGATAATATAAAAAACCAATTTTAAAAATAATATTAACCTAAAAATAAAATAAGGCAGCTTTTTTAAAATTTAAAAAACCCCAAATTTTTTCCTTTTTAAGGGGAGAGATTCCCAATACCCAAAACTTTTAAGAAACTAGTTTACCTTCATCCATTGGTTTGAGGCCTAGATGTTATAAAAAATATGAATTTTTTTTATGTTTGGTCACTTCGATGGTCCAAAGCCCAAAAAAGGCATCATTTCTGGAATATGCTAGCGGAAACAAGGGCAGCCTGTCAAAAAAAAGGGGTTTGAGGTTTACATTAATGCAACTAAAAATGTACACAAAAAATTTTAAAAAAAATTTTTTTTCCAAAAAAAAAAAAAATTATATAAAAAATTTTTGATGAATTGTTAAAAAACCCCAAAGCGATATTTAAAAAGCAGACAAAAATTTTTTATTTTTTTAGACCCCTTTTTTACAAAACATTTATGTTAGAGATGAACATTTGAGAATTGTTTGATGGTCAATCATATAAAACGCTTTTTTTACTATGCTAGATATAAAAAAAACAAAATAACATACCTATGGGTAATATCAAAAAATATATTAAAACCCAATAAGTTTCTTTTTTCTTTCTATTGCGTTTGGAGTAAAGTCAACAATTACACTAGTTGTACCATGTTTCACTGCTTCTGCAAGTATCTTTTTTTCTTGTTCATATTCGGACAAGAGCCGTTTTAGATAATCAAGAGTACCTCGGTCCGACTGGGCTTCAAGATTTTCCTCTCTATAAAACAAAAATATTTTAAAATTATGTTTTTTATCAAGCAAACATGAAAGATATAGTGTATGTTTATTACTTATTATTATTGCCAAGCTGGTTGGTTAAGATAATAAAGATCTAAATGTGAAATTTAAATTTGTATAGATGTGGCGCGGTGACCTAATGGAGAAGTATCAGTAGCTGCTCGTGAGGTACAGCTCTGGGGCGCCTGCCCTTCCCAGAAAAAAATTATAAACGTACAATATAATTATGTTTACTTTTAATTTTTATATTTACTTTAAATAAATTATTATATACATATAAACTTATTTATTATATTTATTAAAAAACATAAGCGGTAAATCAACCATTTAAAATAATTTATACACGAAATCGTTACGTTCATATCTGGCAGACCTCGTACTAGGCCGTTTAATCATTGCGAGCGCAGCCGAGATCTGCCAAAATCTAATGATACGGTTAGGCGTGGTTAGGCTCTCGAAAACCCCCTGATGGTCCGGTGGACGATAAAGTATGGAATCAAGAGGAAGCGTTGCAGTTGCCACGGCGACGCTTCGGCTTGCTTTGGGGCTCCTGCATATTTGCCCATCAGCTCGTGTTCGAATGTTAATACCCGCCTTCGCGTTGAAAACAATAGAATTATTTTTATAAGCAGTATAAACACAATAAGTAAATACGTAAAAGAAATAACGTTTCAAATCTTCACAATTTTATTTTTTTGGTTAAAAATAAAAATATTACATGTTTCGTAGCACTGCTACTTCGTCAGATATCGAAATGGTAGGAACAAACAAGCTGAGACATTTAACAGAATAGATATACCTAATTTACATAATATTTATGACATAAGGGTTTGGAAAATACTTAATAATTGATATAAAATGGTTGGAAATTACGTACATTTAGAACAAATTTAATAAGTGTGAGTGGTTACCATCCAATTGATCATTTAAAATGTTACCTGTTTTTCTAATTTTTTTAATCTGTAGAGATTGCAATAAGGCCAACTTTCTGCTCTTATTTTTAGTGTGTAAAATTTTAAAGTTATCGTTAAATGCATGATTTTCGGATAATAGATGCTTTGCGTACGCTGAATTTTGTTTTTATTTAAATAATCTCTTTTATGTTCTTTTATACGGATCTTAAAGGAGCGACCTGTTTGGCCCAACAACTATATACTGTTTGGCCTACGTAACTTTTTTGACAGAAGGGCCCCAATTATTATATATATATATATATATATATATATATATATATATATATATATATATATATATATATATATATATATATATATATATATATATATATATATTTTTATTTTATATTTAAAAATTTTTAATAAAATATTTTTAATTATATTATTTTTTTAAAAAATAAAAAAAAAATTAAAAAAAAATAAATTTTTTTATATAATTTTATTTTTTTATATTAAAAATAAAAATAATTTTAAAAATTTTTAAAATTTTTAATATATATTTAAAATCCCTTAAAAAAAATTTTGACTTAAAAAAAACTTTTTTGGGGTTTTAAATTTTTTCTTAAAAATTAACTAATTATTGTTGTCAGCTATTTTGCACTCTTTATTTTATTTATTTTAACGTAAGGATTTCAGGATTTCATTATATTAAAGTGTTTCCAATATACCCTGTATGTTATATTTGTAGTAAATAAGATTAACTTACCTTACTATTAAATAATTAACATATTCTTTCAGTGCATCGTTAATCGGGGTAATTGAATTTTGTTGTAAAAAATGAGCAAACGCAGCAACACATTTAATAATGTATTTGTGTTCTTTTTCCAATTGGTCTTTATGATCCAAAATTCTGTGGATAACTTTTTGTTTTTCTCTGGCAGCATCCTCTTTGCTTGTAATGTTTTTAAAAACATTTTCATCGACTATTTTGTTTTGAAAAGTCTCAGTTTCATAGTAAATATGCATGTGGCTATTAAATCGGCATTTACATTCTCTGCATGTCTCTGTTCCACCCATAGCATTACATTTTAAAATAGTAGGATCACCAACGATCTCTCTGGGAACATTATTGAGATAACAGGGATTGTGACATCGCTGTTTATAATGGTATTTGTTTTTACCAGCCATCTAAAATTTCGAGTATTACTGTTAAACCTCGTGTCCCAGATATGTTAAGCTATATTAAAAACAGAGCAATATAGAATCTATCAACAAGCATTTAAAATGTAATTATGAAACTATGGCGCAAAAAATGATATCTACGTCACAATGCTTGATCGACAGAGGCCGCCGGAGCTAAGTTCCAATATTACATCTCGGAGAGAGGAGTGAACAGAAAACCAAGAGGAGCCAATCTGGATATTCAAACACTTTCAACTATTTATTTTTCTTTGACAAAAATACATCAACAGAAAACGAATTGCAGTGGTTTAAAAAGTCAGTAACTATGGTTACAACAAAAATGTGTTCAAAAAGTCGGTAATCATGATTACTTACCAAGTGTTTTTCTCAAATAATAATAAACGGATTTTAAAACTTTAAAAAGTAAAGAGGTAGTTATTTCTTACTATTATTTTTAATTTCTAAAGTTAACGTATTAAAACTGTTTTTATAATACATTGTCTGTATCATGGCAAACATACCAGAATAGTTTTCAGTTAGTTCATAAGAACCGAACAAAAGAACTTATTTGTCAACTCCTCTAACTTCTTTTGTTCTTCTTAACGTTTTTACAGCCATTAAAAAAAAACAAATTTGTATAGTGGTTCATAAGTGACGCATTATTTTTATTTAACAATAAACGTTTTGACGTTGGCAATATAGGATAAATCATTTACCTTATAAATAGTACTGCAGTGGGGAGCTGTGCAAACGGTAACAGGTCTATCTAACTCCATAACTCTTATATCAATCACAGGCATATGCAATTTCTTCTTTAGGTCCTCCATCGTTTGATTTTCCATTAGAAGCTGGTGTGTATGTTGGTCTAGTTGGTAAATATTATCTCCAATTAACTGAACTATCTCTGCTAAGGGTTGAGATAGTTGTAAAACCATTTTTCGTGCACGATTAATGCTAATAGTTTTTTGGGGATCATGTGGATTAAGCTTAACGATGTAGGAAAGAAGTCTAGAAGGTAAGTAAAAATATTATACTATAGGTTAGCCGGCTCAATCATTAAATCCTTATATTTTAGTTCCAAATAAGTGTGCTTAAAAAAATATAATTATATACTCTACATGTCAGTTTACATAAATTTTTTGTACCTAAAATTTAACAGTAATACAACCAGTGCTATTTTTTTATAAAGTAGTGCATAGAACATAAAAAAATCAAAATCTGTTTAAAAGTTAGCGTCGCCCGGTTTTCTGTATGGAAAAGCCTATAAAATTTTGGTAATATTTTTTGCGAAACCTTATTGTAATTACGATACTGTCAATAGGATTTTAGTAAAAAAAGAACAAAATGTTTTTTATTAAACCTTTGGTGCCTTTTTTTCGGAAAAAAATCGGAGAAACCGTTAAATTGATCATTTTTTAAAAAATGTATAACCTAAAGCCTTTCAATCTTCGGAAAACTAAAATATATGTTGCTTAAACAGGGTAAAGACTAACGCTGCCCGACAAGTATTTTTTTCAAAAAATCAGTTTATATATTTTCCAGAGTAGTAGGTGGAGGGGGGTTAAATCAAGCCAGAAAAAAATCTGGGAAATTTCAAAGGTCCAGGCTGTATTTCCTTAGTTGCTTTGACTCCATAAGGTCTCAAAATGTTTTTAGCCCTGATCCTGTGGTTAAAGTATGGCAATCTTAAAAATCCACATTTTCTTTTTTTTAAATGATAAAATTTTAATCTTTTTTTGATGGTTCTCGTGTAAAATGTATTTCTTTGTCCTTTATCGGCGTTTTATTTCGTTTTAACCAGGTCATCTACTTCTGATACAAACGAGGATTAACCTATCGCTTGTGAAAATGTAAAAAATATATATTATTCCAGATTCAGAATTTGATGATAATAAGGACATGCCTCTGTCGGAAATAAGAAAAAAGCTGACCGAGATTTTAACCTTAAAGCAAAAACTTAAAGAGGCTCTGTTACTAGTAAATCTAATTGGCAAAAATCGGCCTAACGAAATTAGGAAAGAAATGTCACTTTATGAGAATGGAGGATTTATATTTGTAACAGTGTTACGAACTGACAGTACCACCTACAAGTGTGGAAGCTGATAGAGCCATTGCTTTGGCGGTCTCAGTTGCGGCCAAACTTAGATTGCGCTTAAGTGACTTAACTTTAGATACATTGGTGTTTTAAAGAGCTTATTTAATTTTTACTTAGCAAAACGTAACTGTTTAAAGATTTTTTTTGCTTTTTTAAAAAGTTTTAAGTGTAGCTTGATTTTTTACTTACTTATCCTATAATACGTAAATGTATAAAATGTTTTTAATAAAATTACTAATAAAGAAGTTAACATATCCTTCCTTAACAGTCGCTACAAAATAAAAATAAAACATAACTTGGTATGAAATCATTATAAGATCGAAAAATTAATTGGGAAATTATTGGGTTTCAAAAAATAAACATTATTTTTAAGAGTGCGTTATTAATTTTGAAAGTAGATATCTCACGTACATTCTTGGCCACGAATTCTAAAGTAAAATAAAATATTAATTTCCCACAAAACATCTTAGAGCAGAGTTAGGTTCTCGTTTTTCTTAACTAGTGTAACCAATTTCACCCTAAATTTCATGGACTTTATTGATTCCACGAAATTATTTTAATCAATATCAATATTAATATTGTAATTCACTTATTTCTTTTATGTATTTGCGCAAAAAGTGCTACACTGACGTTTACGGTATCCTTGTTGCAAAGTAGATTGTCTTGTTTTTAATTAAATATTATCTACTGCATTACACTGCACTACAGATGGCGATAAGAAGCTTATAATGAAAAAGGTCAGCTCCTTTAAAACATTTATATTTTCACCCGTTTAGATAGGGCCCGTTTCATTTTTGCCCGCTGCCCTTCGTTACGTAGCTACGCCACTGCCTCAATAGGAATTGCTTTAGCCTGTACTCTTAGCTGATATCTTTTTATGATATCTATCGACCTAGTTTTATCAGATTTCCCTACCAGCAGCTGTAAGAAAATCTTGAAATTGATAAACACGTTAGGCTTAACAATGCCTAACGTGTTTATCAATTTACCCCTCATTAAATATTGTTTTGTTACACCTCGTATAGAAACTTCAACGAGAGTATAAATATGGTTAAAAATAAAATAAAAATATTAAACAATTTACACTAAAATGCAAGGCGTTATTTCTGGCCAAAAGTGGACATTATTTAAGTAAACAAAAACAACAAATATTTGGATGATAGCCTTATTGCTGGCACCAAATATTTTCTTAGATTACAGTTTATTTAATACGGATTGTCTTAACTTTTAACAATTCATTTCGACTGCTGAATAAAAAAAATTAACTTGAACTTCACACTATGAATATAGACAAAACCAAAAATTTTTAATGAATAACTAGTTTCTATACAGGACTATAACTTACCTATAAACTTCTTTGTACGAGTACTTCCAGCTTTCAATATTTGCTTCTAAAATTCCTTCTTTAAACTCGACTCCTTGTTTTATTGAAGCCAAAAATCGAAAAGCTTCGTTATCAAAGCAGAACACATTTTTATGACTCAGTGGCAGTGTTACATTGTTTGTATCCTTTATCGTTTTTACTAAAAGCTCCAAAGACGTGTACGTATCTCCTGGTGTATAATTTTGTCCTCTTGTATTTGTAAAAAGAAATGCAATATTGTCTGTCGCTGACTTTTCCAAACGTGAAAGGATTTGCGTAACGCAGTAGTTTAAAAATACATCCAAGCGGGTATTTGTTGGTTTTAAAAGAAGGCAAATAGCGTGTATTTTTTCTAATTTTCCAACATAATCCAATACATAATCGCAGTTCTTGTTATCTTGATCGATACCTCTGGGATCGCCCATTCCTGGCGTATCTATTAACCTAAGTTTGTAAGGTTGATTTTCAAGGTTAATATAAAACACGTATGTCTTTACATCTTGGGTTGCTGCAGCCCCATCAGCTAAATATTCATTTTTATCTTTGGCTCCAATTTCAATTTCGTGCTTTTTGAACTCCCTAAAAGACCATTTTTATCATCATTAGTGTTTTATAGCATCTTTAAAATTTTCTATTATTAATATCAGATACGATTCCTTTCAATTATTACATACATTGTTAGAGTAACACCCGACAGATTGGATCAAATCAAATTTTTAACTGAAAATTACTGTTTGTCAAAAAAAAAAAAAATACTGACAGAAAGTATTTTTTTTACCATTGTTCTTATTTTATTTAAATTATGTTTCGTTGAATCTAATTATCGCATATTTTTTAAAATTAGCCTCTTTTAATTTAAATTGGGAATTATTCTGGTTATTAATTTTTTTAAGTAATTTTAGTATACTTTAAGAAAACTTATATCATTGATCTAAATTTGACAGAACAGTAGGGTAGTAAAGAACATTTTTATTTTTATACTGTTTTATTAAAGAAAAAAAACTATTAAATCTCTAATACCCTAGTTCATGTACAAAGTTTAAATAAAAAACAATAATTTAATATTTATTGTTACTCCCCTAGCTCTTACAACTGCCCTACAATGTCTTCCCATACTAAAGATCAATTTTGGACGTACTTTTCAGGAAGACCATACTATTCCTCTATAAGGACCTCGGACAATTGTTGCAGAGTCTCTGGTGGATTTATTCTGTTCCTGACAGCTCGCACAAGTGCGTTTCACATATGTTCTATTGGATTGAGGTCAGGTGACCTAGCGGGCCAATCCATTACCTCAATATTCGTTTCCTGCAAGTACCTCTTTACTATGTGTGGTCGAGCATTATAGTGCATAAAAATGATGTTTTCGTCGACATATGAAGCAAAAGGCACTACGTACTCTTCCAGAATATTCGTGATGTACCTTTTAGCGTTTAAAGTGCCATGCTAACTGATATGTAGATAAGCGAGCTTGAAAGTTTATTCCTCCCCAAACCATAACGCCACCGCCATCGAAACCATCTAACTGACGAATTGCTGAAATCTGGTTCCAGGTCTTCTATACACCCTTGCTCGACGATCGTTTGTCGTAGGAGTAAATCTTGACTCATCAGAGAACAAGACTGTGCTCCATCAGCAGTCTAGTTAAAGTGTTCTTGGGCGAAAGTTAATCTTGCAACCCGGTATTGCCTGGGGAGTCGTGGGCCTGTTGCTGCTCGACTTGGTCTTGAGTGGTGTTTTCTAAGACTGTTCCTACCTGTCTGATCTCCAAACCTAACCTGGTGAGCTCTTCTAAACTTATTTTGTAATTTCCCATGTTCCCTTGTAGGGTTTCTTAGAGTTTGATGGCGCAAAAATCGATCCTGGGATGGTGTTGCAGCCCTAGGAACCAGGGCGTCTCGACCAGGGCGTCTTAAAAAAGCTTAAGTCTCTCTAAGACGTCTTAACATCCTACATATTAAGGATTAGATGACATCGTGAATTTGTGCAACTCTCACTTGATTTACTCTTCAGCCAATGAAGTAACAGCAGTTTTCTACTGATTTGTGTGGTCGATATTTATAATTAAAAATTAAAATTTGACACTAAACCGGCTGAAGAATAGTTCCATAGGCCAAAATTTTTTTACCACATTTTGCAGTTTTATAGATAAAAATAAAATAAAAACTCCTAACAGCACCAGGTCCTTTATATTAAATATGTTTTACTTTAAAACAGACTGTTTTGTTTGGTACTGTTTAAAACTTTTTACCAATTTTTAGATTAGAATGTAGTATACCGGGTTTTCCAAAATATGCGATAATTGTTTTGGGTAGAGTTTAAAAAATTAAATTTAGAAAATAAATAAACTATTCCCAATGAAAAACTCTTTACTTACTTGTCAAAAATATGAAACTTTGCTGGTATCAAAACACTTAACGAGTTTTGTTGTACAGCTTCAAAATGCTCATGTTTCATATAGTTTGCAAAAGAGTTAATAAATGTGGACTTGCCAACTCCCGATTCCCCTAAAAGCAAAATGTTAATCTCTGGACATTTCTTTTGCATATTAGCTGCGCCATCTTCCCACGGAAGAGTCTTCACCGGGACAGTTTCTTTTTTATTTTCCATTTTTGGTGTTGGTGTTATATTCAGTTTATTTGCTAAATCCAATGACGTAGGTTCCCATGATAAGGTTTTATCATTGGGGGAACCATAAGTCTTCTGTATAAAATTTGATGATGCGGCATAAGATGACAAGTGTTCTTCACTCTCATCAGTGGCAGTATCCGTATCAGTAATATCTTTGTCACTCATGTCCTATACGAAATTAAAAAAAAAACGGTTTAATTTTACTATGCTAATTACAAATATTTAGGTTTCCTTAACTTTTAGTCTCGTCATTAAAGTATTTTTTTGGAAGTCTTCAGGGACAGCTCCGATTCTGATGTTTTTTTTTTAATTTTTAAAATCAGCAGAAGGAGGAACATAATTGTTTTAGCACACCTGCGTGGAAAGTTACAATTTTTTTTCTGTTTTCAGGAAAAAAAATGCCTTATTTCTACCCGGGTAAAGATATATAAATATTATTGTAGCCCAGCAACGCATAATAGATAAAATAAAGCTAAACCTAAAATGAAAGAACCACAACTAACCACAACTAATTTTGTTTAAGTTTAAAGCAGATAAGCTAGTTAATTTATAATGGATGTGAAATAGAAGAGCATGAAATATACACTAATGAAAAAAATTAAAAGTCCATAAAAAATTTCGAAATTTTTTGGTGATTTTTGACAAGCTGTATTTCAGTGAAAAATGGTCGTATCGACAATCTAAAAAAATCATTTTAAAGCTTTAAGAATCAAGTTTTAAGATCTTTTGGCCAAAAAATATGTTGGAGTCGCAATTGTTATGTAATCCAAAGAAATTGCGCGCAAAACAAATTTTCTAATTTTTTTGTCTTTTTCCTTTTTTCTTTTGACTCCAGGATTATGAATTTTTTTTAGCTAGACCATCATATGGGTTATATTGCCTGTTTAGTCAGCTTCAATTTGTTTTTTTAAATCCTCTGTAAGTTAATTTCTCGCATATATATCGAATTTTGAATGAAAAAGGACCCTTTATTATTCAACCGCTGATATTATCAGCAACCAATGGTCTTATAGAGAAACGGAGGGCAGTTTTGGAATTTGGAATATATTTGTTTTAATGTTGTTAGAATTATTAATTTTTTGAATTTTTGACATGAACTTGAAAAAACAGAAAAAACAGGCAATTTACGGTTTTTAAAAAGTTATCTAACCACAACTAACCAACTTTTGTTGGTTAGTTGTGGTTGTATGTTAGAAATAAAAAGTTTTTTAACATTTTAACAGCAAGCAAGATAAAACTTGCATTTTTTTTTAAATCGAAAAAATTTCTTTTTTTTTTGGAAACGCTTTTGAAAATCTGAGAAAGATGTTTTATCATTTTCAACTCAATTCAGCTTTTGAGACAAAAAAGTTGATGACATAAATCGAATTTCAGCAGAGTGTCTCCATCGGTCAAATAGGCACCATGTCGGTCGCTTTGGTTTACGCTATTTTGTCCAAAAAGAGTAATTAATGGATCTTCTTCGATGGTGCCGTGGGGTATATCACCCTCACTACACCGTCGAACTCGTCTTCTTGCAGCAGCTAGCTCTCTTGTCGGTAGCACGGTAAAAGTCTCAACTGCATAAAAAATGAGTTAGCCATTGATTAGACAAAGAAAAAAATCGATTTTTTTGCAAATTTTATCGTTGCTTGCTGTTAAAATGTCAAAAAAACGTTTTTTTTCATTTTTAACATGATTGTGATTGTAAAACGTTTAGGGTCCAAAAAGTTGGTAATTTTTTCGAAAGATTGATTGCTTAAAACAAAAAAACCGTTGGCTAGATCATCAAATTTTACACGGTTGTTGTGGGTATATCGAAGTGTAAAAGTTATTGTCAACATCAGTTGTATCCTCACAATTCGCAGTTGTGCAGATAACTTTGTAAAACACAGTAAATTATCTGTTTTTTTTTTAAGTTTATATCAAGAATTAAGAAAAAAATAATAACGACCTCAACATTTTTTTGTAGAAAATTTATTTCAGATTCCGAAACCGTCCTCCAATTTTCAGTATTACCATTGGTTGTTAAATGCAAAATGGTCCTTTTTCATTAAAAATTCGATATCTCTGCGAGAAATGGACTTACAGGGGATTTAAAGCAAATTAAAAGCAAATTGAAGCTGGATAAACAGGTCTAGTTAAACATATTTTCCCACAAACGTGGACTCAAAAGAAAAAAAAAAAAAATAGAAAATTTCTTTCGTGCGCTATGTCTTTGAATTACGCTTTTTTTAGATTGTCTATACGACCATTTTTCACTGAAATACAGCCTGTCAAAAATCATCAAAACATTTCGATATTTTCTTGGACCTTTAATTTTTTCCATTAGTGTATATGTTACCGTGAAAGTCCGAAATTGGTGAATGTCGACATTCACCGGTGAATGTCAAAAATTTAAAAAAAACTGAACGAAAACTGACCACAACTAACCAAAACTAACCAAAATTATTAGTTTTAACCAGAACGCACCAAAGTTGTTAGTTTTGGTTAGTTTTCGTTCAGTTTTTTTTTTAATATTTGACTCCGGTGAATGTCGACATTCAACCATTTTCGGACTCACAGTAACAATATATAAATTTAACCTTTAACTTACTGAAGCAAAATTTATATACCTACAAAAACGCAAATCTGACGTTTGGAAATTCAAATGCGGAATAAATGACAAAATCCTTTATTTCCATAGCAATATATGCAAAAACAGTGTATACCAGGTAAGTTATTTTTATGTGATGGACGGTTTTTTAAATTTTTTAGTATTTTTGTTAATCACTTTCCACACAGGTGTGGTAAAAAGAAGTATGCGCACCTAGGTAAAAAATAATGTTATTTCAATACGCGTGTTTGTCACAATCTTACACGCGAGTTGAAATGACATATTTACTTTCCTAGGTTCGCAATATACTATTGTATTGCTTAAACAATGTTTTACATTTTTTTTTTTGGAAAAATTAGTTTTGCGTGGCTTTTTTGGAAAAAATTAATCGTGGATTAATTTTAGTTAAAATAAAGTTTTCAGATATAATCTAATATTTACATTATAAATATTTGCTTTATGGCTCAAAAAATATATATGCATTACGTGTATACCTTATGCATATTGATTTTTGCTAATATACAGTGCATTCGTAAAGTAATGGATAATTACGTTAAAATATTAACACTTAAACTGTTACGTGTATAGGGTGGTGCGATTTCGACTGTTTTAACAGGAAACCCGTATTTCCTGACCAGATGGAAAAAAATTGACATTGGTGTCTTGGGCTCGATTTTCGAAATTAGATAAATGGTGAAAACCGCATCCCGAAATCTCTATCGGTATCCGAGATATAGGGCGTTTTTCATTTTTTGGCAATTTTGAAAAAAATTCGTAAGTCCGTCATTTTTGAAAACTTCCCAAAACGGTGTAAACATTCTTAAGGCACTTTTTTGAGTGGAATCCATTGGACTACTCAGATTTTAAAAATTATTTCTAGTTTCGTTGAAAATGTATAAAGCTTAGTTTTTTTAAATATAAATCATAATTGGCCATGATCTCAAAAAATTGCTTATTTTTTGCTCTTTCCAATGATATATTATTATTTATACTTATCTTTGAAATTGAGCGAGATATTTCAGTTTTTTAATTTTTGCTATAGTAGGCCATGGAAAAAAATCGGCACTTGTCAAAGTCAGGTAAATAGCATACCGGTTGTTTTATTTTTGCTAAAGTAGGCCATGCAAACATGTCAACTATCAAACACAGACTAAAAAATAATGCAATTAAATTACAAACTTTATATTTATGAATATATTATAATAAAAAAAATGGCCTAAAAAATTAAACGAGTTTAAATGAAAACCAGAACCTATGGAAAAACTTAATTCAAAGTAGATGTTCAAAGTTGGCTCCTTCTTCCCTAATACATAATAAACACCTTTTATTCACTGCATTACAAGCGTTTATTAGTTCAACAGGTCTAATCGCACCAAAAGCTTGCCTAGTCGCTACTTGCCTCTTCCCGTGTTTCGATAGTTCTTCCTTTAAAAACTATATCCTTCAATCTTCCCCATAAAAAAAATCTAATGGTGTTAAGTCCAGGGCTCGGCCATAGGTATAATCTCTGTACCAATCCAACGAAATCTGTGTTTGCAGCACTCATGTTGTGATAAATATTATCAGTCACATTAATCTTCAAAATGTGCAGTTGTTAATACATATCACTTCAAAAAAATGGGGACCCAAAAATCGACCACCAAAATCCCAACCCAAATATTGAAACCTTGCCGTCCTTGTCTGTTTACGGGCACTATAACATGTGGGTTTTTTGTAGCCCAATAATATGAATAATACCTGTTATATATCCCTGAAGTATCTATTCGGCTTTCATCTGTCAGATAACGTTCATATGGAAGTTATTGTTCAATCTGCACTGATTTACATACCACTCGCAAAATGTAACCCTTCTTTGGAAATCCCCATTCTGAAGATGATGAACTTTTCTTACTCTGTACGGTTTAAATTTGTGCTTTTTAAGGGTTTTTAAAACTTTAGTTTTCTCAACACCTGTTACCTCAGCTACCGATCGATGAGACTTGTTAGGATGGTCTAAAACCTCACCTAATATATTTAGTTCCTGAATTTCACTTTCATCATCAACTGCATACGCCTCGGCTTCTTGAAACTTCCGTAATTTGTTAAATTTGATTTCAGAACTTGAAAGAGTCTTTTATCTGGATGACGACGTTCAGGAAATCTATTCAAATATAATTCACTTGCGGCCTCGGAATTTTCACCAGACAGGAAATAGCACTTTAACATGTCAACTTTCTCGTAATTTTCATACATTTTTGCAATCCTCTCAAATAAAACAGAGTTCCAATCAGATAGAAATGATAAATTATTTTCCTGACTTTGAAAAGTGCTGATTTTTTTCCATGGCCTACTATAGCAAAAATTAAAAAACTGAAATATCTCGCTCAATTTCAAAGATAAGTATGAATAATAATATATCATTGGAAAGAGCAAAAAATAAGCAATTTTTTGAGATCATGGCCAACTATGATTTATATTTAAAAAACTAAGCTTTATATATTTTCAACGAAACTAAAAATAATTTTAAAAATCTGAGTAGTCCAATGGATTCCACTCAAAAAAGTGCCTTAAGAATATTTACACCGTTTTGGGAAGTTTTCAAAAATGACGGACTTACGAATTTTTTTCAAAATGGCCAAAAAATGAAAAACGCCCTATATCTCGGATACCGATAGAAATTTCGGGATGCGGTTTTTACCATTCATCTAATTTCGAAAATCGAGCCCAAGACACCTATTTCAATTTTTTTCTATCTGGTCAGGAAATACGACTTTCCTGTTAAAACAGTCGAAATCGCACCACCCTGTACAATATATGAACACAGGAAATTTCAATTCTTTGCCATGTATACACATATTGGACAAAGGTATTATTAGCATCTAGATCTAAGCAATGTGTACTTTGCTTACTCATGTCTGATGTATTTACACGAGAATATCGTTGGGTCTGGCGTAGGACTATACTATTTTTAACCAATGTGTATCTTGCTTATGCTTACTCATGTCTGTGATGTATTTACACGAGAATATCGCTGGGTCTGGCGTAGGACTATACTATTTTTAACCAATGTGTACCTTGCTTACTCATGTCTGTGATGTATTTACACGAGAATATCGTTGGGTCTGGGGTAGGACTATACTATTTTTAACAAAAAAGGCATAATAATTCTTGATTTTTCAATTAAGAAGTCATGGCCTACAGGACCCGTACAATTTTTTCTCAGAGTTGGCCTTTTAGGCGTTCCTCATTCGATGTTGGTTTTTTTCGGCCGCGACAAACACAAACAATTCACGAATACGTTTTAGCTGAATTAAATTGTCATTCAAAATAGGGCCCAAGTAAGCATGAAATAGGCTATTTAGTTTTATTGTTTTAATTGGTCTATTAGGGTGCTAATAACAGTAATCTGTGGTTTTCCACCAACATTTTTGATGGGAGAACTTTTGACAGCCCAAAACCACGAATTTTTTGACTTTTTTCAGTTTTTTCAATATATCTCGGAAACTAATAGTCCTATTGATTTTTTTATTCCGTACTTTTTTAAAGAGCATTAAATTTATTACAATCTTTACTAACTAAAGTCTCGTTTAACTCTAACAGCAAGCAAGCTACAGCCCGTCAAAAATTGTCTATTTTTGCCAACATTTCAAAAAATCACCAAATCCTTCTATTACTCTTTCATATTTCTTTATAAGTCGTCCAAAGAATTATAAGAATTATAAAACTGATTAGGGTTGAAAATGGTTGACTTAAAAAAGCCCTAGCTTTGGTTTTTAAAGCGGAGAAGTGAAGGAGGGTGGGGCGTAGGTAGGAGGGAGGGGTGACGCAGAATGTTACGGTCTTATGGTATGACGAGACAAAAATCATAACTCTGATTACACCAATTCCATTTTGAAAACAAAAATAAATTGTTATCCACAGCCCGTCGCTTATACTTTCTAAGGGGTTTTTAAAGTTTTGGTGCCACGACTGGGGTATACAGTGTGTCCTTAAAATAACCTATAAATTCATTTAAAATTGGGTGTTTTTTTCTCGAAAAAACGATTGGATCCGTCGATTTTTTATTTTGGTTGGGGTTATTGGGATGATAATTTTATCTATACGGTGTGGCCGAAGTACAACAGAGTTTACTTAAAATTGAAAAATAAAACATATTAATAGAAGTAAATAAATTTTAATATAAAACTACTTAAGATAAAAACCAATTTTTAAAATTAGCAATAGATTGCAAAACAAAATAATTAATCAAAAATGAATGAAATAGGGAATCCACAGGATTTTTAATAAGCACATACTTTTCTAACTGAAAATTGAATTTGGTAGAGCTTTCCTTAGATTTAAATTTTCTGAGGCTAGCTAAATGGGGATCGGATGTTAACAAAGGCGTTTTAATATATTAGTATTCGCAGATATTGTAGAGCACTTACGGGCATTATTTAATCAAATTTTTCGACATTCTTTATGTCTTGCTTTCAAAGAATTCGCCGAAAGCTGACCAACTGGTAAGTAAAAATCTAATTATATCACCCCCGTAAACTAATACCTTATGAACTGTACTGGGCATATAGTACCAATTATACAATGATAAATATAATGTTCTTGTCTCATCTAATGAAAATTTAAATTCATTTGTATTAATTTTATAGCCAGATGCTTTAATTTTTAAAATTAAACAAACATTTTTAATTAATCACAATTTACTCCTGTGATTTCTGCACTTATTTGTGGGTTATGGAAAAAAAGCCTAGCAGTATTTCCATCATTTGTGGGGCCATACCCATGCTTAGGTTTATCAATTATATTAGACCCATTCTAGATTAAAATTCACTTTGGATTCTTTATTTGTTGTTTTTAAATATTTTTTTATTTTTTTCGCCTTTGACTTGCCAACTTTTAATTTCTAATCAATATATGTGCAGCAGGCCTTCAAAAAAAAACGTATTCAACAATGTAAACTTGACAAACCAATATATTTAAAACACTATATTTAAAACACTTCCATCAAATATGCTAAATAGCATTTCGTATGAGATTTTTACAGAATTACCTTCACAGATAAGCTGATGAAGTTTTAATGCGTTTATTGATGTGTTGATAATGTGTTCCCCATTTCGAACTAATTCTTCATCTTTTTTATAAATACAAACTTTATTGGCTTTTTTAAGTCAACCATTTTCAACCCTAATCAATTTTATGTTTCTTATAATACTTTGGAAGAGTTATAAAGAAATATAAAGGAGTTAATAGGAGGATTTGGCGATTTTTTGCAATATTGGCAAAAATAGACAATTTTTGACGGGCTGTAGCTTGCTTGCTGTTAAAGTTAAACGAGACTTTAGTAAGTGAAAATTGTAGGAAATTTAATGCTCTTTAAAAAAATACAGAATAAAAAAAATCTAAAGGACTATTAGTTCCCGAGATATATCGAAAAAACTGAAAAAGGTTCAAAAAATGTGTGGTTTTTGGGCTGTCAAAAGTTCTCCTATCAAAAATTTTGGTGGGAAACCAGAAATTACTATTATTAGCACCCTAATAGACAAATTAAAACAATAAAAATAAATAGCCTATATCATGCTTACTACAATGTACTATTTGATTGGACTATTTGTGAACATGGCGAGTGTAGACAGGCCATATTCTTTGCGCAGACATCTGACATACATATATTTCTCTTTTTTGTACATAAGGTATTGGTTAGCTATTGGGTGTTGTAATTATTTCTTCACTTATTTTAAAATAACTCGTAAATTTTTATTTTAACTTTTCCTTCCCAAAAATAAACAAAATGTTATTAATTTCGAAAGAAGGTCAAAGGACACTATAGATGATATCCACATTGCGTCAGAAACATACAATCGAAAGTAACAGTGTCGTCGTTCACTAACTACGTTAGTAAACGATAGTGATGGAACCTTCCGAATGATCTTCCGAACGATATTCGAATATAGAAATGTTTCAAATGATTCGAATATTTCTTTCGGATATTCGAATATTCGTATTCCAATCAGCTGGGGTATATTACCGCTACTTATCGGATGATAGTTCATTCAATTCGCGGTTCATTCATATCAAGAATAGAAATTTTCCACAAAATGTCGACTTTTTTGGCGGCCACTGTATACTATTCTATACACCACACCAATAATTACGAATTAAAACGAAAACAAACAAAACAAATTTAAAACGTACAAGAATACGTATGCGAACACAACATCAACCCAACAATAGTCGACTGAAATTAAAAGCCGAAACAAAATAATTCATTTTTCATCTTCCGACATCTGATTTATACGGAATAATTCGTTATTTCGAAAGCAAACCTTTCGACTTCGGGGTAAGTAGACGGTTGGCGGTCGGCGCAATATATCGAATACCGACTGACGTTGATCGGTCAATGTTTCATATCGACTCATGCAACGAAGACTATAGTAACTCATTTTTGGGCGGTTTTAAGTTACTATAATGCAGCGCATATAATTAACAAAAGCTTTGACCTGGCAAACTATAGTATGTCTAAACGAAGAGGCTAGGCACTCAGAAATGCTGCCATAAAATATCGTAAGTCAGTTTGGGCTACAAAATACTACGAATACTATATTATCTCGATTTACTTTACTTACACAGTTACTTAATTTCCACGAAAACTATAGCAAGTTTAATTTGCAAAAAGTTTTTATTACATCTGCTTGTGAAATAAGTAGTTTTCACTACAAAAGCAAATTAGCAACAAACAATTTCACCATCTATGATGTGAAAAATAACAAAGGTCACTGTTATGCGTAAAACGAATCGATAACAAGAAGAGGACCTAATGAAATATCATGTTGTTTGCTTGATTTTATAAAAAAGAAAATTGAAAATGGGGTAAAGAAAATTGAATTTTATTCGGACAATTGGGGAGAACAAAATAGAAACCGATTTTTATTCAGTATGTTTGCTTATGCTTCAAAAACTTTTAAGATACAAATTTTGCATCCTTTTCTCGAAAGCGCCCATACTCAAAATGAAGCCCACAGCATGCACGCTGTTATAGAGAGTGCCAAAAAACGTCAATCCAATATATTTACTCCAGCACAATGGATCATGTTAATTAAAATGGCTAAGGTAATTGGACAACGCTATAACGTAAAGGAAATATCTCAAAAGGATTTTTACAGTTTTAGCAATTTTGCTCTAACTTACAACTGGAAGACAGATTCGAGCGGAAATAAATTTATGATTTGCAAAGTCAAGCAAATCAAATTTTTGACAAGCCAACCAGACGTTGTTAAATTTAAATACCATTATAAAGAGAAACCGCACACCATATGCTTAAAAAAACAACTTAGGCAGCTATCAAAAATATTTCCTTTCTTTACACTGAACCCCTTCCAATCGAAACTAAGAAGTTAATGGGTTTGCTAGAGCTGTGTAAAAGCAATGCCATTTCTTTTGTCTATCATTATTTCTATAATATTTTAAAAGCAAAAGACAAGGAAACTAATAGAAGTAATAGAAGCGTTCAAAACACTGCAGAAAGTGATGATGAAAATAAAAATTTGACCGATTCAGAATAATCATGATTTATTTTTATAATATTTAGGAGCATAGAAATATGTATTTGTTTAAATTAAAGTGCAATGTCTTTATTTTTCGCCTTCAAATCAGGTTAAAGTATAGTATGTTAAACAAACTAATTCGAATTTCTTTTAGTATACTACAACGAATACTATAGTAACTCGTTAAAAAAACAACAAAAAAATGGTAAAAACAAATTATTTTCGGTTTTTTATTAAGGATAAATCAAGTCTAGAAGACTCAGAAAAACAAAATTGCGATACCTTGTCTGATGAAAAAAATATTAATAGGCAATAATATAGCGAATGCTTTAAACTCCTTTTTCTCAAAACTAGAAATAATGAGTTACTATAGTCTTCGTTGCATAGGTCGATATGTCGAATGATATTCCGAATATGAAGATCTTCCTGAATACGAATATTCGAATATTAAAATCATCCGAATATGCCCATCGTTAGTAAACGTTGACAGTGTAACATAATCCTTTTTAATTTCGTAAGTGTAACTTCTTTTTATACCGTAATGACAATGCAAGGAAAAAATGCTTTTTTGTGTAATATTAAAATCCCCTGTCGATTAGCTTTTCGTCGGGTATACCAGCCGCATATTAAAAATAATAGCGGCTATAATAAAAAAGAATATTTTTTAATTAAAATATAACTAATAAGCTTTGGGAAAAATATAAATTAATAATTAATACCTATTTTATTTTCACTATTATGGGGTCTCTAGCTTAAATGCGAACTGTGGAAACGAGCCAGAAAAAGTTATAAAAATGAAAATTTAGCCTTTATTAGTTGGATACCTAAATAGTTGTTCAATAAGTGTTGTCGCTTGATAAGAGAGTGGTGCTATTATTTTAAAAATGCTAGTACTTCTTTATGAACACGCGTAAAGTTTCAAGTAGATCTGTCAACTCATTTGCATCTTTACAGCACTGAGGCATCCCAGTATTTTTTTTTACAATGAAACCGAATATTGTGCAGTGATATAATTATTATTTTTAAAAGGTGTAGCACTAAAACAAATTTATAAACAATTGTTAAACACTGAAAGATTATTACTAGTTTTTCTCTGTAAACTACTTTGTGATTAAAGTCTTTAAATAAGTTATAATTAATTGACATTTAACCGATTTATTTAAAATCTCGGTCTATAAATAAAGGAACGCGTCTGGATTTTCTGATTTGGCTCTAATAAAATAAATGGAACGTTTTAACCAAATAGAGGAAAAAATGTAATATTGTAACTTCTATCTTTTATCTTTCTAACAGCGATTAGGATTTTAATGTTAAAAGTCAAATCTAAGGCATTGACTACGTTTATATCAATGATTTAATAGGATAAAAGTTTTATGCGACAATTATTACCTGGTCAAAATGATAGGTATAATCGTTTCGGACTCATATTTTTATTCGATGTTGTCCTTTAGTCAATCCACTTGTTTTGTTGGATTAGACTTTCTCGGACCGATCGTACGACGGTAAACCAAATGCTGTGAACAAGATCTTGATTCAAACATATTATAGGTCTCTTATTTAGATATAGTGTACACTATTGTACATGTAGTGTATTATATAATAATATTTAAGAAATTATGTTTATCTGTTTATTTTCGTAAAAAACAGTTGACTCATGCATTCTTTGAT